>APFE030874845.1:46670-199459 GCA_000404065.3 Pinus taeda
TGAGCATGAACAAGAAAAACAGACAGTCACATCAAAGAACACCATATATAAGGTGGAAACCCAATGTGGGTGAAAACCACCTACTGCAATATGTCTCTATCTTCTTTCAATTTACAAATTCCTTTTACAATGGTCTTGTACTGGTGCAGTCCTTTACCAGTACGCAAGCTGCAACCTGCAGAGAGTTACAACTCTCTCTCGTTTTCCAGTCTCTCCTGGAAGGGAGCTACAACCCCCTACTTCTTTTCTTACAAGGACCACATTTCATAAATTTTCAAACTGGGTCCATATACATGAAATGATCATCAAGTACATATAAATTATAGTCAGCTGTAGTAACCAGATCAATATAACAGAACTGAACCCAGAACACCTTATCAACAGAAAAATTCAGTCAACGGATAGTCCGGAAACATATACGCAACTTTCCTTTCTTTGGCCTGCGCTGGTACGCACTTCACCCTCTGCTTCTCTGCGTATACCCATAGATCTCCTTCTGCTGCACTGCATGCCCACGCACTGCTTCTTCTGTCGCGCTGCGTATAGTACGCACCCAAATGCAATATCGCGCCGCGTACTGCCATAGTAGGCACGCACCCAAAAGAACTATCGCGCCGTGTACTGTTACAGTAGGCACGCACCTGAACCACTACTGCTCGGCGTACCCACGCAGTTCTCCTGTTTTCGCTCTACGTACCCACGCAGTCACCCTTCGTCTGCTCTACGTACCTGCACATCTAGCCTTCTTCTGCTCTGCGTACCCACGCAGAGGCACCGTTAAACACCTGCGTACCTCAAATTAGGGCTAAATTTGCAGATCACAGGTGTGCTACAGTTAGACGGATGCCCAGATCTGATCAAGCGCTCGGGAGATCACCCTTTACAGATTCACTTTCCACTTTCACTTTCATATAGATCAAGCCTTTTGAAACAATAACCCAATAGATCAGATCTTAAGATATTCAACGCAAAAGCATACTAAGCCAAATGATTTCCTTTGCTTTATATAGGCAAGCTCTTCCTCAAATCAAGGATCATGGGGCTCATTAATAATAATAAAATAAAACATACCACGGGCCAGAACCATGATAAACAATACCGTCGGCTAAATACCAAGGGTTAAACATAAGGAACCCCACGTGTGCGCGCTTTACTTCCTTGAAGTGTGTGCACTGGGGGTACACACCTCATGAATGGGTAACCTGCGTGTCTGGACGCGGTCCCTGCACAGCGTACCTGCGGGTAAGCATCTTCTGAACTGTTCTCCTGCGTACTTCTTAATTTTCATCAAATTGAGAGCCCTTGCCATGGGTGTTGCCATCAAGTACAACATCTGTAACCTATAACCATACCAGAAACATAATGCCAACATATAAACCCGGGTGATTTATATTAAACCCAATGATTACTATAATAAACCCTTAAATAATATTACATCGTAGGAATATGAACTCTTAGTTTAATAAACCCAAGGAATTGGTATTATAAATCTAACAAAATAATAAACCCAAGGGGTTAATATTAAAATCCCAAGGCAATAATATTAAACCCAAGGGATTAATATTATAAACCCAAGGCATATAAACCATGAGATAAATATTATAAACCCTAAAATAAACATGGTTTACCATGGTTGATTTTCATATTGAGACAATCGTTGTCACAATGTGACATTGGATCATAGTTGGCCATGGTATATTTTCATATTGAGACAATATTTGTCACAATGTGACATTGGACCATGGTTGACCATGTTTGACCAAGGTGGATGATGGTTGACCATGGTTGACGACAGTTAACAATGGTTGACCACGGTTAACCATAGTGTCAACTAATTAACTACTAATTAAAAATTAATAATAATAATAATAATTATTATTATTATTATTATTATAATTTATTATTTTTTTGTAAACTAAGGTGGTACTCATTCTATTACTGAAAACAATCAGGCTTTACAAAATATCAAAAAGGATAGCATAAGCCCGCCCACGAGAGGAAACCGGGTCATAACACCATCGGAAGTTTTTAATAGCAATCCAAAAGTAAAAAGTCTTCAGCCTAGCAGACATGGCTATAAGAGCTATACAGTCTTGAAACTTCTTATAACTAATGCTAGAACTATCGTTCTGAATGTCCTGATTGTTCCTATCATGCATATAAACAGAATCAGAACCAGAAAACCAGAAGCAAGAGTTAATCATAAGAACAACTTAGTCATTGTCTCCAACGTTCTGCTTGTTAGCAGCTTCCTCTGGTTCAGGGGGGTCTCTGTTCAGCATCTTCTGGATGGCGTCCAACTGTTCTTCCTGCTTGGTCATAGCAATACGCAGATAACTAAGCTCCCTGCGAATCTTTTGATCCCCAAGAGCCAGCTCCACCATTTCTTTGGCCACATGCTCCATGGCCTTGGCAAGAAGCCCCTTCATAACCCAGTAAATATGCAGAGATTGCTTAATAAGGGACATCCGACCACGGGTATGCCCAGGATTGTGGAGGAGAAATTCCAGGTCGCCCATTTCCTCATCCGAATTGTTCTGCAAGGCTTCCTCCTCAAGGAAGTCCATAATTCTGCGCACACCCGAGTGAGAGTGATGAATAAAAGCCTGCTCAGCCCGACGGATGCTGCGACTGACGGTTTCGTTGGGCTTTCTTCCTTTGCCCGAGCGCCTGGAGGACTCACCTTCCTCCTTCACCGGTTCATTCTGCCTTTTGCCCCGCTTACCCGATTGGGCACCTTCATTGTCAAAGGGGATGCTGTGCTTCCTTCTGTCAGAGCGGCGGCACCCCGTCTTCTGATACTCAGGCAGATCAGTCTTAGCCTGCTGCTTAGACTTGTCGATTGGGGTCTTTTGGGGGCTCCTGCGACTGCTCATACCACAATAACCCAGGTCATCCTTCGGGGCCTCCTCCCCCTCCTGAAGCGGAGAGCAGCATCTTCTCATGCCATAGTGGCGGGTCTTCGATTCCCGACACTTTCGTTGCTCTGTTTGTTTCTGAACTTGCCCATCCACCGTGACCGTTTTGGGATGGCGCTCACCGACCCCCGTCGACTCCGGGACCCTGTCCTCCTCTGAATTATCCTCAATCTCCCACGCAGTGAAAGGCGGGTCTTCCTGCATAAAGACTCGGCCATCTTGGCTCCTGTTATCATCCTTCGCCTTCCGACGAGAATCTGCTTGTTTCAATTTTCCTCGGGTCTCCATACCATCCGGAGGTATGGCCCGAAGATATCTCTGTCTGCTCACAATTGTAACAGTGTTCTGGTGACTTTCAATGGGAGCCTCCGAATTTCTCCACCTTAAGACCTCGCAGAATGCCAGAACCATCTTCCTATCATAGTTATAAGGCAATTGCCTTTCATCGAGGGTACGAATTGGATCGGTTTCCAAGAGGAGCCAGTAGATCGCCGTCAGGTCTCTACTCTCAGCCATCATATCCTTATTACTCCTCGTAGCAGTGTTGTCAGGTGCACCGCCTCCATCGCCTTTCTTAGTTCTGACATTAATTACCTGATCGTGTTTGTACTTCTGATTAGCCTCTTCCCCCGCCGTCATTGTGCTGCCAACAAGGATTTGGATTATCAACCTGGGTGCCGTGATGATGACCACTACAGGTCCCGATAGCCCCATATTGTTCAACCGAAAACTCCATCGACCCCTTCTAGGCCAGCTCACTGATCCGTGTATTAGCATGGAGGTTTTTTTCATGATCGGCCATGATAAGGTCCGCCAGCGCCTTCCACTCCTCATTTCCTTCCACTGCCCTCCATTGGCTGTCGATTTTGGTGCCCCGTCCTCTGCAACCCCAATTGGCCAACCAATCCGCGACTTGATTCCCTTTTCTGCGGACATGACTAATAATTATGTAGTCGATACGTTTGAGGAGCTCCGCGATTTCTTTAACTATTCCGGCAGTTCGCCAGCTCTTAGCCACCTTCTCCCATCCCTGCCCATTGTTAAGCCTCCGCAGAATGTCCACCGCAAGTTGCGAGTCCCCAGTAATTTCTAATTTGGAGTAACCATTCCTGACGGCTATCTGTAGGCCATGGTGAAGAGCCCAGAACTCAGCCTCATTATTGGTCATCTGGCCTCCCCAGTCAGCATAAATCCATCTGACACCTCTATTGCTATCTCTGAATATCCCTCCGAAGCCAGCGTCACCCGGGTTCCCTTTCGAGGCCCCGTCAAAATTGAGCTTAACAAACTGGTCTCTGGGATATCTAAACTCTTCAGGACTTTGAGATCGCATATCCTGGCTAGTTGGGCCTTTGAAGTGGACCATTTCAGGCTTGAGATTTAGTTTATTCAGGATTTCTTGCTCCTCCGGATTTGCCTTCCAGTCATCATCTGCCCATTTACTAACTAAGATGGTCTCCCTTATACTCTCAGACACCCGAGCCCAGATTACCTCCGGAATTTTGGCGGAATTTTGGAATATCCTCCTGTTGCGTTCTTTCCATGTCAACCAGAGTATGAAGGGGGCGGAAAGATTCCAGGCCCTCTGGATCACCCAGCAACCGAAGGGTTCCTTATTCCAGTTAAAAATTAAATCATTGAATTCCTTACTGATAATTCCTGGTTTTTTGAACAATCGAGTGGCAAGCAGCTAGAGTTTCTCTGAGAAGGGACAACTGACAAACAGGTGGTCTCTAGTTTCCGTATCAGTGTTGCACAGAGAGCAGCGAGATGGGCCAATAAATCCTTTTTTCTGTATGCGATCCCAGGTTAAGATTTTGTTTTTAGTTGCCAACCAAATAAAGATTGTCACCTTCGGCCACCAGTTGGCCTCCCAGATTGTATTCCAATCGATATTACCATCTCCTCTGTCCTGTGAGACCAATAGGTAATAGGTCTCCTTAGAAGTAAAGGTCCCCTTCATAGAATTCCCCCATCGGAGGATGTCTTTCCCCCGACGAACTCTAATTCTTCTTGTTCCCATTTCTTTCCTGTACCCCTCTTGAAGCTCTGGAGAGAGCTCCCGAGCCCAAGTTGTCGGATCTTCCCAGACTCTCCATCCCTCCGATATGTCATTACCTTTCCAATAGTCCCTTACTTTAATTCTGTTATTTTTATCATTAATATTATTAATAATTAATAATATTATAAACCCAATGTCACAGTATTAAACTTTAATATAAGACCCTAAAGTTATCAAATCCAATATAATATACCCTAATATTATTATTATAAGCACTAATATTATAAACCCTAAGTTTAATATATTAAACCCTAATATTAATATTATTAACCCTAGGATAAATATTGTTATCACTAGCCATCAATTATAAGTCTCTATGTTCAACCATGATCATCCACTGAACCCAAGGGGTTATAAAGCCATGGGAATAATATTAAACGCTAGTACAATATTAAAGGCCTAATATTAAAAGGCCTAATATTATAAACCTAATATTTAACTCATGTTTTGTAATGTAACAATGGGACATTGAATAAATTGTAATGCAATTTAATATTGACACAATGATTGTGAGATTGATTGTCATATATAGATCATGTTTGCTACAATGCAATGTTGGATATATTTTTGTACCATTCTAATGTCACATTATTAAACCTTAATACAAGACCATAAAGTTAGAAAAACCAATATAATAAACCTTAAGGTTATTATTATAGACACTAAGATTAAGAACCCTATGTTTAATATATTAAACCCTAGGTTTAATGTTATTAACCTTGGGATAAATATTTTTATCCCTAGCTATCGCTTATAAGCCTCCATCGTCAACCATGGTCATCCACTATGGGTCAAAGTAGGTTACTTATAGATATATTATGATTCCCTAGATAAATATGGTTGACCATGGTAGTCATGTTAATTATTGTTGACTATGATGCTCATGTTAACTATAACATGTGTTAATTTATAAATGTTATAAACCCTAAAATACCTTTCAATCATATTATTCATTTTTATTTTTTTAAGTTAACATAAAAATGAGATATATATACATATAATGAAATGAGTTAGGGTTACTTTGTCATATGATATTGAAATCTATAGAATTGGCCTATCATATTGTAACAAATTTTATTCATAGATAAAATTCTTCATCCTATAAATTGTATAGCTAAAAATATTGTTTACGTGTATTTGAAAAAGTATATATAATTTAACTAACAATTATTTGTTATAATTAATAAATATAATTATTTAAGATAAATTTTAATTATTTACATTTAAAAACAATGAATAACAAAAATATTTTATGATCTAGATTTTGATGTCTATTAAGTTTTTATTCATTTAATTATATATCTATAATTATAATCGATATTTCATTTTATTAACAAGCTAAATTTTGATAGCACTTTATTTATATGATGAAGAGTTAATGTTTTAAAAATAAATGACTTCATTATTTAAAATGATGCATTTCTTTAAGTGGTGCTATTTTTCTTGATAATAACATTGAATTAATACATTAATGATTGATGTGGTAAATGTTTAATACATTCATAAAATTGAATTATAATGTATTTCACCATATTGAATATATAAAGTTTTAAAATAAAATTAGAAAAGTTGTTGATATTAAACTTTTCATTAAAACAAAATTAATACAATTTAATTTTTAATCAAAAACTTGTGTTCTATTTTGTGAATTTGTACCAAGATGGTTTATACACCGATTAGAGTTGTACCATAAATATCTTCCATGGTATAATGCTTAAAATATGTATCATATATTTTTTATTATTAAAATTAATGAAGAAATTATAAACATTACAATTGATGTATATATTTTTGTTGTTTATGAAATTAGGCAATTGCAGGATTATGGAAGAAGTTGTCGCCAAATCTTCACATTACAAAAACTGAGTTATCTTTTTCATGGTATAAGAGAATCATATATCATGATTAATATGTGACTTTATTTTTTATTTGTTTAATGTAAAATATTGCTACTTTTATTTAGAAATCTTTTCTTTTGAATTTATAAAAAATTATGTTTTATAAAATTTGCAAGAAACATAAACACATGTATTGGGTAATTACTATGGAAAATATCATATCATCTCTTCTCATCACAAGTTTCATGAAAGAATTTCATTATCTTCACTACAAGTATACTAGTAAAGAATATTTCATTGGATCAACCTTTGTGGCACATGTAATTTTTTGGAAAAAAAGGAAATTCCAATAAAAAAAAATTGTTCTAAAATTGTTAGTATAAATATTATTATGATATTATTTTATATAAGGAACCATAAATTCTAAAAATACTTTAGCACATAAATAATTTGTTTGAAATTGAATACCTCAATACTTCAAAATGCAATTGTATCATTCATTTTCATTGTCTAAAGACATGCCATTTTCTTTCATGAGGAACCATACTAACTTGTATTTCTGGAAAGGGTGGAATCTATTACACTCTAAATTATCAATTTTTCATCTTTTACCTAAGCACCTTCATACTTAATGAATAGATGAAGAAAAGCGGCAGTAATAAAAAAGATAAAAGTTATTATCTTTCAGATATAAATGACTTGCTAAAATAGAATTTTGAACATAATTAAAGATGTTATTTTTTTTACCTATCATAAACCATACAACATATTAATCATTTAATTAGATTATTTTTTAATTGGATTATTTTTCTTTTTCTTAGATTTTTATTGACACGGTTGATTCTACAATTAAAAATAAATAATTAATTAAATATAAATTAATTTTAAAATTAAGATAAGTTAGACTTGAATTCTTTTTTTCTAGGAGAAAATCAAAAGACAATTCTTAACTACATGATGATATCCAAATAGGAACCAAGGAAAATAGATTATTACGTTTTAGTGATAGATAAACTAATAAAATAGACTTTTGAACATTAATAAAAATGTTATTCTCTAACTCATTTTCAATTATTAAAATTACCATAAATAATAGTACATGTAAATTATTATATTGGAATTATTTTGTATATTATTATTTCCAAAGCTAATTCTAGAATCATTTCTATTTTATTTCAAATATAAATTTATTGTATAATTAAGATGATTTAGATTTAAATCTTGGCAGTAGCTTACTTTTTCAATGTTTATAAGGTGATTGTTGATTTCTAATTATCATTTCAAATCAATATCATTAATAACATTAAAAATATTGTTACTTCTAAGTTCAAAGAAAAAAGTGGTGTGAGAAATATTTAGCCACTAAAAGAAAATTGAGTTATTATAAGAAGGTCATCAACCCCACCCTAGAAGATCAAAAGTATCTCTCTCTTTTAGCTAGCTCAAAGAAAAAATTAATTTAGCAAAGTTTAGAACGAACTCTCATGAGCTCCATAGTGAAACACCATGGACAGAAAGAATCTGCCATCTCTATGGTAATAGGAACATTGAGGATGAAAACCACTATCGCCCCACCTACGAAAATATTAGATCTAAGTTTCAAAATCTTTGTCGCAATACTGACCTTCCTAGCATTTTATGATGTCAAAATTATAGTGAGCTTGGGAGGCTTCTCTCCAAGTTTTTTGAGCATAGAAATAAAATTTTAAATCAAACTAAATTATTTGTTTCTTTAGGTCGGATAGACTTTTGGTGTCACTTTAACCATCATCATCATCATCATCTTCAATAGAAAGGAAAAATAAAAAAAATAAAAAATATTAGAAGTCATAGAAGTTATACATCTTGTAGTAAATTTTTGATAACCTTAAAAAATAAAATAATAGCAATATCCCTAAATGTAATGCTTCAACAAATCTGAAAAATATGTCTTTTCTAAAACAATGACATAAAATAAAAGAGTTAATGTGTCCAAACGTTTGCAATGGAAAAATAATTAATCTGCAAAACATTTAAAATAGATGGATATTCTTGTATTAATTCTTTGGCCAACCACCATGATACTAAGAGTGTAATCTTATGTACTTTATATTAAGGTTTGCTATCAATGTTAATCTAGCAATAAACACTTAAATATTTGTTTCATAGCTAAGCATTTGTGATATTATAGCTTTTTATATTTTTTACTTAATAAGTGAGTTATGGGTTTTACAGGAGAAAAATAAAGATATCAATAATGAAATAATGATCTTATTGAGGATTCCATTTCTTTAAAGTACGATATTAGTTTTATAATAAATTTAAGATTTGTGACAATTAAAAAAATTTAAAATAAATATAAACCTATAAAATAAATATAGGAAATAAAGAATTAAAAAAAAAAAAAAAACATAAAAAAAATATATATATGCTCTTTTGTATTTTATTTTTAAAATTTGTAGGGACCAAAAAACATAAATATATAAAACAAATAAAAAAAAAAGAATAAAATAAATATATATATAAAAGAAAGAAATATATGCTCTCGCATATTTTTTATTTCATCTCTCTCATGTTTCACCCTAGTAGAATAGAATATGGCTTCGACCATCCGATCTCATTTTGGGTTCCATATTAATGTGGGTTTGGGCGGAGTGATGCCCCTCTTTAGCCCATAATTATGTGATGATGCACCTGCTTAATGGCAGTGAGCATATATAAATTTAAGCTACCCTCTAAAAACTTATCGGATTCCTCACACTATTGTTTGCACTATGAAAATAATGCACATAACCTGATATGTGGATATATATGACAAAAGGCATGCAAATATAGACATATGCACATACACTTCTCATAATACATATTAAATAAATTAATATGATAATTCAATTTTGCTGAAGGAAGCCATAGAAGCTTTTGAATCATTTATGGAGTAATTCTAATGGAAGTAATTCTGTCTCTTGGAGGAATATTTTTTCATTTTTTTTATTGTATATGGAGAAGTCGTAGATTTAGTTTTCCCATACAGGATCAATGCAAGCGGCTTGGAATCTATGCGATTTTAGTTTAACAATATAAATAAATTAATACGAGAAGTGGAGGTTTCTGATAATTACAGTGACATTTATGCCAAAATGTACGCATTTATTATTATTTATACCAATTATGGTTATTTATTTGTATTCTAATATAAATTGCGTTAAACTAATTAATGTATTAATAATAACAGTGTATTTAGATAATGATGAAGATGATTAAACTCTATTTAGGAAATAATGTTGGCTTCTTTCTTTCAATTCAATTGTTATCTCTCTGCAAGGAGTAGAAAGAGAAGTTTCTCTTCTCTATGAGAAAAAGTCATGGTCAATTGAACATTGACAATGTCAAGCTATATAAGTTATTGTGGAGATATACTTTTACAAATTTCTAGATCATATATAATATGAATGCTTACCGAAAATGGGGTTGGGTATGTGTGGAAGAACCAGGAATATTATCATGTTTCATTGTGCAAATATTTCACTATGTGGATTTCAAAGTTTTTGCCAGATATCAATTGCATAGAACTTTTCATTTTAGAGTTATGTATCTTTGCAGAATGATTAATACTACTAATTTCAAAGTTCTGATTTTTCACGACTATGAAGTCTTGATTTGCATTATTGGATCAGCATCATGCAGTGCTTGTTGATCTCTTTCTAGTTTGGTATGGCTAAAATGTAATAGGTAAAGCTTGTACAATGGTGGTTTTGCATTGAAAGCATGTGATTGTTCAAAGCCCATGTGCGGAGGAAGTTGTGTAGAGACTAGCATTAATCAATTAATTCAGTATTGCTTTGAGCATTAATGTTAGAATTGAATATTTGTAGGAGATTTCATTGCGTAGATCTTTTACTATGTTGATCTTTTATGGTAAAGACAAAATTAGGATAGGATGTTTTCATGTTTTCATGAGAACTATGATTATATATCGCATGAAGCTACGTGCAAGAGAACGGGGAATATTATTATGTTTCGATGTGTAGAGATTTTATTATGTAGAGATGGCATATGCTTGTTGATTTTGCAAACATATCTAACACTATTACAAATTTTCAAATCGTATATCGTATGAATGCTTTATGAACAATGTGCGATAAAACAAAGAATATTATTATGTTTCATTATGCAAAGCTTTTACTGTGTGGAGTATGATGTATACAAACGACACCAATTAAGTAGAGATTTTATTTTAGAACTATGAATATTTGCATAGTAAAAGGTGTTTATTGGAGAACATAATGATTAAAGTTGTTAATTTTCATTTTGTGATATTTACAGTATGGGTTTGTGCACGAGAATGGGTGGTGCATAACACAATTTTGTAATTTTGCTTCTTTTCCATATGTAGTAACGCATAATCACTTACTCTTAGCTAGTTATATACTTAGTAATTCCCTACAAACATTCATTTACAATTGAATACTATAACTTTTATGACTTACAATATAATCTATCGATTTTACAAACAAATCTAATACTTTAACACATATCTTGATTGTATTTTGTATGAAGGGGTATTTGCATGAGAGCTAGAATATTATTGTGTTTTGTTGTACAGAGAATTTACTATGCATAATACGAAGTATGTGCAGGGGAAAATTGCATAGAGCTTTGATTTTAGAACTATGAATATTTGCAGAGGATAGTGTATTTGTGGGCAAACACAAGGATTAAAACTGTTAATTTTCATTGTACAAGGTTTTTACTATGTGTTTGTGCGGGTGAAAGAGTGGTGCATAACACAATATTGTAATTGTATATATTTTCAACAGTTTACAAATACTCGTTTAAAATTCACTACTATAACTTTATGACTTACAATATAAGCTTTAATATTGGTTTTGCACAAGGAAAAGCCTTGTAAAATAAAACGGGTTTATATTTTTAATAAGACTTATTTGAATGCTTTTTTTTTAAGTAAACAAAATGCATATATCTATAAGAAGATTACTTACGAAAATTGGTTTACACTTGAGCTTATAAAATAAAATATGGAGGTTTTTCATAGTGTTTCTAATTACGTGAATGCTTTGAGAGTGTGTTATTGTTGCAAACGTTAATCAATGGACATGATATCATCATATTTGTAATTGGTGTCATCTTCGTTAATTAAATTTTTCATTTTGTCGATTATAATGTCATGCACTGAGAAGATGAGGATATGACACTAGCATTATTGATAGGTGCATCATTTCTGGTTCATTGACACTGCATCATATTCCCATATTCTCAACATAAAACATCGTGATTGAGTAGGGACTCCTGATAATCGTAAGGATTATCTTCGAAATGTTTTGGTGCTTTTGGATCATAACACATCGGTAAACAATATAAACTCTTGTTTTTTGTAGATATCTCTTTAACTCTTCTGCGAATTAATAGCATAGCATTATTTATTGCTAATGTGATTGTTGTGTTACTCAGTTTTTTTGCTAGGTTCATTCTATCTTTTGTAGTTTTATAGTGTAGTAGATTCACACCACTTGTTATTTTTGGTAGATGATTATTGCATTTTGTTGAGGATAATGTAATGTGTTGATATGTGCTAAGCATATTTTTTCAATTATAATGTTATATGTCGAGGATATGGTGATATGATATTACAATTAATGACAAGTGCATAATTTCTGGTTCGTTGGCACTACATCATATGCCCATATTATCAACACAGAACATTGTGAACAAGAAGGGGCTCTTGATAATTTAGGGCTTCTCTTTGGAATGTTTGGTCCATTTGGACCATAGCCGACAAATAATATAAGCTTTCATTCATTCTAGATATTACGTTTAGCTCTTGTCTGAAATCTTAGCATGGCATTATCTATTGCTAGTGTGATTTCAAGAATTTACATTTTCGGTAGAATATTATTGCATTTGGTTTATCATTAGTACTTGTAGATCAAGATCAATACACTTATATGTTAAAAGTACATCAAACCTTCTTAGCTCGATTCAAAAAGGATAAATTACACGTGGCATTTCTTAGATTTATAGCAATTAATTTTGTAATAGTGATAGTTGTTTTATTTCAATTCAATTGCGATTATTATAGCAATTATGGTAATGGTTTCACATTCCGTGAGATTGCTTACATCCATTTCACTCAATTTCCATCGTCAATATTGCATTGAAGGGGTTGGGATGCTTAAAAATCTAGACTATATAACAATGTATCTAGACAATGATAAGGACGATTAAATTGTAATTACGAAATAAATTCAACTAATTTATTTCAATTCAGTTGTCATTATTATTATTATTATAGAAATTATGTTAATTTATTCATATTCACATATGGATTTATTTAAATTACTTACGGTCACCTACCCTAGCTATGCGATGTCAATATTGCATTCATAACATTATCTCTAGATAATGATGAGGATGATTAAACTATGATTCGGAAATAACATCGACTGCTTTCTTTCAATTCAATTGTCATCTCTGTATAAGGATCCTAAAGACAAGTTTCTCTTCTCAAGGAGAAAATTTTGTGGTCAGTTGAATGTTAGCATCTTTCCAGATTAATTATATAAGCAAATTCATGTGGCCACAAATTTCTCTTTGCAAATAGAAAAAAAGGTGTGCTTAATTGAGGATTGGTTGTATTCTAAAGTAATGATGTATTGCAGAAGGAATTTTGGATTTTCAATTGATCCTGGATGGCATCTCCAATCTATGTTTGTGTTTTATATGATATTTATAAATACCATTCAATCACAATTGATAGTGGAAGGTGTGTTCATATATGCTTTGTCGTTGTGCGTGTTGGCTTGAGGGGGGTTGACCTAGGTTTAATGTTACTTAGTAAAAAAAATCCCTACACTACCAGCCCTTTTGGTGTTAGCCCATGGAGCGTGGACTGAAGTCTCACCCAAAGCAGTATGCGGGGGGGTGCTCGAACCAAGTTTCCACACCCTGAGATGGTCGTGATGTCGAATTATTCCTTCTATTCCTGTCTTCGTGTTAGTTAGTTCTAGGGCTTGCCAGACTAGCCATCTATTCCGCCCTTTAGTACCTTTGCAAAAAGGTATGATTGACATTTACGCAACCCTAACCCATGGGTTAGGTACTTTCATGCTGCTAGGGTAGTGTACCGTGCAGATTCCCACACTAGTCTAAGTGTCTTACTTATCTTATTAAACAATCATAGTTAGAACCGTGTAAATAGATGTTCTTACTTGTGTTCACTTAACCAACATAATTACATACATTCAAGCATCATTTCAGCATTATAAATGAAATTCATACATAATACAACACAATGCATTAATTGGAACAAAGACACAGAATTTGTAGAATACTTCACTTTATCGATATCTTCAAGTGATTACACACTATATCCACCATGGCACACAGTTGTAGGTGTTTGCGCACTCAGCTGTGGACTTCTATCCTAGGCCTCTATGCACTCGGTTGTAGAGCCTCTACCTATGTTATGACTTGAAACTTAGACTTCTTACTTCAGAGCTATGACTATCTGACTCTTATCAGCACTACCTAGAGCTTACTTACTTAGCTCTTTTTATACAATCTCATGGTCCACGGACCATGGGTAGATCTTTTACAGCCAACTTTACTTTACAAAAATAAGGGCGAACAACCCTTTATGACTCATGACAACTTTTTGCTCTGTGACCACAAAATGTGGAGACTTTACTATTTTATTAAAAAATTTGACTCAAAACACGGGCTTTTAGCCCCAAATCTTTCCATGAAGGATCCCGTTCCCAACAGGCCCCCAACACAAACCTCATGACTCACCCTCGAGTCACTCGACAGGCATGAAGATATTTGTGTGAAGACATTCCAGTTTGACTCGTATGACCACAACCTTAGTTGTGAACTGTGTGTTCACCTGCTTCGCATCTTCGACCATCTTCTCGCTCACTGCTCCTAAAATGTTGGCCTGAAGCTTTTTCTGAGTGGCTTGCAGAGTCACAAGCTTTCCTTCAATAGAACCTGACACTCTGTAAGCCTCATCTAGCCACGGCCTTAGTCTTGCCTTCCACACTGCTTCCTTATGGAGCGATGCGTCCACCTATTCCTTCAACTACTTGGCCTCCTACAGATTTATTAGTCTTTGTGTCAGCGTGACGGTTCATGCTATGCCCTTAACCTCATCATAACACTATTGTAGCTCACGCACTTCATCTTTAGTCGCTGGACATTGGGGTCCTCCCGCAAGCTTGTCAAGACCTAAAACAAGTGCTCAAAATGTTTAAGTATGGGGATTTACGCAGTGCATTATATTAGATATCATTTTTGGGATTCAACTGCGTTAAGTAATTCATTCAAATGTATGACCATTTCCATGAGAGGTAGTCGTAACTGACTAATTTCTCATGATTTTTGAATAGTTCACTTAGCACTCATTACATCGGGTGATGCTCACAGGGGTGAAGAAGTGGGATTGAAACTAGTGAAAAGTGGAGAACGAATCACATAGCATCAACCATCACTTCCGGGGCTTGCACCCGGTAACTAGGACTTCCCAGGAGGTCACCCATCCCAGAACTCCTCTGGCTCAAGCGCGCTCAAAATGTTGTGTGCAGTCTGCTACTACACTATCAACTGCTTCTACTGCTTCTGTGACAGTGGTTGCCCTTTGCTCCTTCACTTCTGGCGGAGTTTAAGGCTACGCCTTCAATTGTAATTCCTTGATTTGTAGGTTCAACTCCAACTAAACCCTCGCCATCTCAGTACAAGTGTTGTGCACCCTTGTGGCCAGCTTACGGAAGTGCACCTTGACTAGCTCGTCCTAAGGAATGGCCAACTTTGGGACCATTTGGCATGCCTCCTCGATGACCTACATAATTTGCTTGCTCTGATTGGTCACCTCAATCTCAGTGGCGATGGCAAAATCTCATTGTAGTGCCATCTGCTCATTATTGATCCATTGTTCACTGATCACCTAGAGGGAACGGTGCTCACGGGCCCTCCCCTCTGTAATTACTCCATGCTATAAGAGGTGGAGCACTTCACACCGGAGCACTACAAGATTCAACCCTACTCCCTTTACAACACTGATAGTGGGTCTATCAGCTTCATTCTACATGGTTAGTGCTCCATCAGGAAGCATTATCACACTGGAGGCCTTTGTACGTAGCATGTCGGTAGTTTCTAAAGTGCCAATAGCTAGGGTGGTATACATCATTCCAACTTGTGACGCGCGGGTCTGCAGCTCCTACAACCCTATCTAGATAGCCCCTAATATTATCTGTTGTTACTACTTGAATTGTTGTAGGGCGTTCACAGTGACATCCCTCACTGTGTTACCGATATCATGAAAATCGCTCTCTATTAGTGTGATGGGGTCTAGTGATGTCTTGGTAGCCTTTGATTTCTTCCTGGACCCTCCTTTCTCCTACTCCCTTGGGTGCTTGATGTGGGTGGACATCTCTTGTGCGTTCGTGCCATTTTGTTCTCTCTCTTCCTCTATCTCAAGTGAAGGTGACCTCGCGCCTTTGTGAGAGCCTCCCTCTATCCCACCTATCTGCTTCACTGTGTGTTGCGTGGCCTCATGCTTTGCCTTGCCCTTATCAGTGGTCTCCTTTTTCCTCTTTTCAATCAGCTGTGTCATCTTAAGATTGGCCTCCTCCTTCTTTTTCTACGTGGTGGACTTTCTCCCTTCCACCACCAAGTCTATTTTAGCACACTACTCTCCTAGCCATTGATCAAGTACCACATCAATGGCATCATCCAATGCTAGTTAAGGCAAGTTTTACCATTTTTTAGCAGGGTCCTTCCGCGCCCTGACCGATACATGTTGAAAATTAGCATTAAATTCTATGTATCCCTATAGGTTGGCATACACCGTAGGCGACAATCATGGTTTGTGATTGATGGACATCTAGATGTTCATCTACAACAAGATCCAAAATATCTTGTTGTCCTTGACCCGCTACACATCCTTGGTTGCCCACAGCGAAGCATACTTCACTACTTTTGGGAGGTCTGGCGTGACTGAAGGGAATTGGTTGTCCTTTGGCAGCTCCCATGCTACCAAAACAATTGACAGTAAGAGCCACAAGTAGTGGAATGTCTTGCTAAGCTCCTAGGCTTCGCGACATTTTGCAAGGAACTCACCGTGAAGGTAGTCTGACTAGTTACACTTTCCCTGCTAGAATTTCCATAGCTACCTTTACAGCAGGGTCACAGATGTTGGATATAGCATATCTTCGTGGCTTCTTCACCAGTTTAAACTTTTCTTTCATAGACTCTATGAGGGCCTTCTCACCATATTTTCCGCCAAATATCATGGCCAGATTCTCTCCTATGTAAGTCAATCATGTTATCTGGTGAATCAATCTATCCATGATGGGTATTAACTCTTCCAACCACAGATACCCATCATGCACCAAGCATGGTAGCTTCTTAATGACCAATACTCTCACCGGGGTGCGGTTGTAGTGCAGCACCCAAAGCAGGTTGAGAAGCCCTGCCTTGTCTACTCCTCTGAGCCACTTCCGTGACTCCAATTTGGCCATTTCGGTGATTGTATCAATGATGCAAAGCATTAGCTGCTTAGCTACCAGGTGTGGGAACCTCTCCTCATCAACCAAGTCCTAGTCGTCAAAATTTAATAGCGGCACCCGTGCCAAGTGTGGTCCCTCGAAAACAATTGCATCTAGTAGTAGAGGGGTTTGCAAGGGGGTCTTGCTCTCATTGATGTCTTTCAACACCTTGCTCTTGGGCTTGCTCAAAGGGACATACTCAAGCAACCCAGTAATAGGGTCAGTAGCCTGGGCTTCAACCTCCTCCACTTCAACTCCCACATCATCATCATCCATTCAAATGTCTTCGATTTCTTCCTGCTCCACCTCCAAATTTATGGATTTTTCCTTCTCTTGTGTAATGGGTTTTGGTGCTTTTCTTCTTAGTGATGCATGCACCAGTATGGCATGTTCCTTTCCCTTTTTATCCTTCACGGTCCCCTTGGTTGAATTTGGATTTGGTCTCAATGTTCTTAGTGATTTAGGGACTTCAGCTAGTACCTCGGCAACCTCTGGAGTAGCTACTTCTACCTCCATCTCAACTTCCAGCACTGACTCCTCCGCTTCGGTATCTATGGTTTCTGTGGGCACCGACATGATTTTCTGTAGGAACTCCTGTGCCTCCTTCAACAATCTCTCAAATAGTTTATTATCTATTAGAAGTTTGTAGTGCTCGCAATTCATGTGCACCTGAGAGCTCAACAACTCAATTCTCAAAATGCCAAGTGTTTTTCACTGAAAAACCACTTGTAATTTATAGGGCATTTTGAATTCAAATCCGACCATTCCCCCCAAATTCAGTTCATTAATGCTGGATTGGCAGCAAATGTTCAAGGATCTGAGCCATAAATTTTTTCTTAAATATCAATCGCCCTCTCCATTTGGCTGCATTTCTACCATTGAATCATGAACAGTGACTTTAATGGTCACTTTCCAGCTGACCTGCGCAATTTCTTCCTAGGTAGCATAGCTCCTTTTGCATTGTTGCAAACCCTGTGACACTTCCTTGCTTCGCACAATCCTCAAATTGGGTAGCTCCCCAACTTGGGCATATTAGTTTATAGTCCCACTCCTCCTTTCAGTTGTCTAGAGTGCTAAGATTGTTCTACCTTCATATAGTCACATGGTCAGACCGCCAGTATATGGCTTCAATCAAATGTCATTTACCATTCTTGGGAAGGTTTGTCCATTCAACTTGACCAGCTGTACTGCCCCTCCGTTAGTAATCTCCTTAATGACATAGGGTCCCAACCAGTGCATTCTGAACTTCCCTGGAAATTTATCAAACTTGTTGTCATATAACAAAACTAGGTCATTTAACTTAAAGGTATATACCTTAATGTTCTAATCATGCCATGGTTTTTCGTGCTGCTTTTAGACCTGTTGGTGAAATCCAACTAGAAATATCTCTTCCTCAAGATCATCCAATTGTGCGAGCCTCTCCTCCAAGGCTCTGAAATCTGTCATACCTGTGAGTGCTGCTATGAAAAGACTAGGCACAATATATTCCATAGACATTACCGCTTCAACACCATAGACAAGACTAAAGGGAGTTTGTCCAGTCAACTTCTTGCATGTCATTCGATAAGCCCATTGTACTGCAGGTATGCGTAGGTCCCAATCATTTTGGTGAGCATTGTAAACTTTGGTCAGTGCATTCTCTAGTACTTTATTGAATCCTTCCACCGTCTCATTATCCTACGGGTGATAAGGCGTTCTCTTCTGGTGATATACCTGAAATTCTTCTATTAGCGCGCTAATCATCTCATTCTGAAAGTGTGTACCACGATCACTCATCAAAATATTTTCACAACCAAATCACATCATTACATTCTCAAAGAGGAACTTTGCAGCAATCACACATGTGCAATCCTTCACAGGCTGTGCCTCTGCCCAATGAGTCCCTTTCTCCCATCTTTCCTCGGGGCTGAATGGGTCCCACAAAATCTATCACCCACTTATCAAAGGGTTGCAACGTGATTTGTGGATTCAAAGGCATCTCATCCCATTGCGATGAACTACCAGTCCTTTGACACACATCACACACTTTGCAGTAAGCTTTTGAATCCTGATGGAGGGTTGGCCACCACAACCCTGCGCATAGAATCTTTTGTGTGGTTGTTTCCCCTACGTAATGTCCTCTTGCGGTGCCCCCATGAGCATCTACGAGGATGCTACTTCTTTCAAACTCGGGTGCATATCGTCACAATATCTCATCAAACCCTATTTTGTACAGATGCCTAGTAATCATAGAAAAATCTACCGTGCAAACCACTAACTCCTTTTTTCCCTAGATGGTGTATACATATGTGGCAGTTCCTGTAATTAGGAAGTGTATTATATCCTCAAAATGACCATTTCCGAGGTGCACTACAAATATCTACGCATTAGGCAATCCCTCCTCCAAATTCGTGGGCTCTTCCCCTATTTTGATGTGCGATAGATGGTCTGGTCCTGCGTTCATTCATTGAGGCTTAATTATAACTTCGTAATCATATTCCTGGAACAATAAAAACCACCTACAGATTCTGCCCTGCAACACAGGCTTATTGACTAGGTACTTCAGCATGGAGTGATTTGTATACATCTTAAAATGGCCTCCTAACAAGTAGTGTCTAAACTTCTGGAGCATGTATACCATAGCTAACCCTTCGTGCTCAATGGTGGAATAGTTCTTCTCTGCCTTGCATAACCTTCTCCTTGTGAACGCTATAGGATGGTCGAAGTCTCCTCCTCGAGCCTATGTCATTACTTCTCCCAACGCTATGCATGATGCATCGACAAGTACATGAAACTCCTTCTTCCAATCTGAGAAGACTAGGATTGGTGGAGTGACCATATTTTCATTCAATACATCCAGGCTCTTCTTACAATCCTTGTTCAACCAAAATGTGACATCCTTCTTCAACAACTTCTCCATAGGCACAATGATCTGGGCATAGCCTTTGATGAACTTTTTGTAATATCTTGTATGTCCTAGGGTAGCGTGCAGCTGTTTCACACTCCTAAACACTTCCAAATTTAGTATCACCACAATCTTCATGGGATCTACCATCAGTCCCTGCCCTACAAACAACATGAGCTAGTAGGGTCACAAAACGAACACAGAATAGGCATTTCTTCAGATTAAGTGTGATCTGGTATATTCAACAGGTATCTAGCATCATGCACAAACCTTATACATGGCATTTCACTAGCCAAAACATAGTCTAATCATCAAAGTATACTTCCAGGAACTTATGAATAAATTCCTTGAACACAACAACTACTACATGTGAGAAAATTGCAGGCGCATTCTTCAACCCGAATGGAATTACAGTGTACTGGAAACATTCCCACTCAGTCATGAAGGTCATCTTGCTCCTATACTCTAGCGTGATTTTAATCTGATGGTACCCAGAGAACCCATCAGTGAAGGAATATGCTTCCTAGCCACCTACATTTTCTAACACTTCATCCGTGAATGGAGCCGAGAAAGGATAGTGTATACAAGCGTCATTCAACTTTATGAGATCCACGCATATCCTTATTTCACCCTTCTGATTATTCTCTTGTACCACCATTGGGCTTACCTAGTAAGATTCCTCCATAGGCTCAAGATTCCTGCCACGAGTATATTTTCTATCTCTAAGTAGATCTTCTCCTTATATTTTTGATTGAGATAGTAAGGTCTCTACTTAACCAACTTTGTGTCAGGTTTCAACGTGATTTTCATAACACCTAGGTCCTCAATTATCCATTTTAGATTTGTAAACTTGGTAGGGAATAAATCCTAGTATTCGCGAAGTAATTCAGCCACCTTATCCACCGTTGTGTCGCCCTAGTAATCTCCAATCTTCACGAATTCGGGCTTTACCTCCGTACCAATGTTTACCTATTTTGTTTCGAGTGACACAGTTATATCTGAAATCTCAATCTGTGGTCCTTGAACCTCCCGGTGACCTTCTATTTTAGGTATGTTAATATTTCATGGATCCTCATCCTCTTCTTCAGTGGTTCCATTATAGCATTATAGCACGCGACTCAGTTGAGTAGCCCACTCAGGGTGTGACAAAACAAGTGCACCCATTCAGGTTGGGGCTTCCCTCCATAAGCCTAAGTCCATTTGGCCAAGTGCGTGCACAGATCATCCTACACATCATATTTTTCTGTTATTCGCACCTTCAGCTTCCCAAAGCATGTCCTCATCATCCTCCTACATTCACACCAATCATCAAATCTTCCCTTGTGCGTACCCCACCATCTTGCAGGCATAGCGTGTAGTGCCCAGTCCAACACCTGGAAGCACTGCTTTTCTAGTACCTCCCTCTCAAATACATCCAAAAATATATCAACATCATTCAAGCCATCATATGTAGCCATATTTCTTACCTTCGACGACACATAGTGCAGCGACCAGGTCATCATGTTACAGCTCAGTGTAGTTACTTCATGTAACTGATTCTGCCAGCACTCTAATTCTTCATCAGATTTCGAGGTGCAGCAACTCTCGCAATTCCATGTAATTCATCCATCCATTATTGGATTCACCCAATCTAGGTCTCACGCTATTATCTCATAGATATAGTCCAGATCGTCATCGCTCTCATAATCATAGACTGGTTCAGTATAACGTGATCCTTCAGCACGATCTATGGGTACTATTATGCAGAGTGGTTTCCTTTCAAATATCATCTTTCTCTTCTTTATATTGATTTCCCCATTCATATAAGTAGCCCAATCAATTCCCAGGAGTGTAGGATAGGGGTTGTTGTCATCCACAATTACTATTACTTCAAAGTCAGCGAGCGCACTTACACCTTCAATATCTATAGTCACCCCTTGCAACTACCCCATGGGGATGACCTTTTTCCAATTTTCCATCCTTAGCTGAATCAGAGACCACTATAGCATGGGTCTCCCCATCTGCTCCCAAGTTTGTTTTGGTAGGACATTCCTATCTGACCCTAGCTCCAAGATAACCTGGTCCATCTCATACTCTCCTATCTATGTGGTTAGTCTCATCTTCGGTCTCGTCCTTGTTTTATGCTTATCAATCTTTTGTACTACGTGCACCTCACCCAGAGCGATTAGGGTGCACTTGTTTATAATCTCCTGTAACCCCTTCACAACCTTGTTATCACACAGTAACTTCATGTAGGTCTCCAGGAAGGTTGTAAGCATAGTAGGGTCCATCTCATGATCAGGCTTATCCTTGCTCCTTGAGGTGGAGGCCTCAGCAAAGATCTTTTTCACTTCCATCAAGGTTTCACATTCGCACTCGAAATCGAACTTAGCCTCCTTCGCCAGAGCTTTGCGAACCCATATATTGTCTTCGAGTTGTTTCCCCTTGTCATCTCCTATTGTGATTCCACTTTGGAGAACTATATTCATGCTTGGATCCTCTTCGCGTGGCTGAGACCTCATCATATACAGATTCTGAGTCGACTGAGGTGGTAGCGCCCCTTTCTCATGTATCCTTGCTATCAAGGTAGGAAAGTCTTTCATTTCATGATCAAACATAGTGCAATATTTGCATGACGGATGTGTTGGTTAGTGCAATTGTGAGCGTAGTGTCCTGGTCCTCTGCAATTGCAGCAAATTAGTTGTCCCTGACCTCTGTCAGGTCCTCCTCCTACTTGTCCTCATCTGCACCCTTGAAAGCCTGTCCATGCCATCCCCGCACTCTGGTCAGGGGGCCGTGTTTCTGCCTGAACCCTATAGGCGGGAGTTCTATCTATCATTATTTCATAGCTTCTGCAATTATGTTCAACATGCCCTACTGACCTATAGAAGTTGGATAATAGTTGTTGTGGTGTCTGTGCAAACTTCTGCAGCAAATGACAGTTATCTGTGGCATGTTTTCCTACTATCTGACATATAGCACACCACAATGCAGGCCCCATGTTGAGTCCTGCTTAAGCTTTTGGCATCAAAGCCATTGGTCCCCCTCCTGCAATATAGTTTGCAAAGACTGGGTAATGGTCTTTGTCATGCCCTTGACCCTTACATTTCAGGCACCATACCTCTTCATGCACCTCTAGTCGAACTGTTCTATCTTGCTTCAGACTTTGCATCTCAAGGAAAATATTTTTCAACTGTGCATGGATCTGCTAAACCCCTAGATTTGGACCTTACATCGGCATCTCATGCAGTCTCATTGCAATCTCCAAGGCCTTTGCCTGATTTGTTATCTTCTTTTGTGATAGCACAACCCTTAAGTGTGGTAGTAGCAAAGCCACAAACCATTTGTGATGCTACCCATTTGTCAAATTCATATTAGCTTCATAGATTTTGAATTTCAATCTCTAATCTAATTCCCAATTTGTCTCTCCTGTCTCCATCATGATTTCTTTGAACCCCACTATAGACTGTGCTTCAGATTTAGGCCTACTGAATTCTCTATTTAGTGTTTTATGGATGTCTGCTACTCCAACTTCGGGTCATCATTAGACTACTTGATATACCAGGTAAGCGCATGATCTTGCATAGCACTAACCAAAGTCGCCTTCTTCATGTGATCATTTATAATTCCCTGAGCTTCCCATATGGCTTTCACGATGAACCAGAACTAGTCTAGGTCCTCATTTCCCAAGCATTTGAACAAAGGCAGCTTCACTGAGTTTGCCATACTAAACTGTGGTGGAGGCGGAGGTGGTACGGGTGATGGTGGTGAAGGTGGAGATGGTGTGGGTAGAGATGGTAGTCATCAGAATCCTTGTCTTATTAACTAAATAGCACTTCGTGGAGAAGCCTGCACTACTCCTTCTTCATCACCTCGTGGAGGCGAAATCAATGGACTATATTTAGGACCCTTTCTTCCTTCATTCCTGTAATTTTTTCTGCTTCGCATAGCTCCAAACATGAAGGTAGCTAAATAACCCACTTTTCACACAATAAAATTTTAATCTAGGTATTCAAATATTTCAAGTACTTACCTCACAGTCCTTTGAAAAAAGGTTGCTCCACCTCGCTGTAGCTAACTAAGATATCGACCATGAATTCAGTTACAAATCCTCTGATGATGCGATCAAGAAAATAATTGACAGTGCGAGCGATCTTATCCTCAAATGATTCCAATCTCTGTACTCGCTCTCATGTCCAAACAATATGACCATCAAGTCTCCACCTTCCTTGGCTATCTCCTAGCTTCGCGATCCACTCGTATAGCTCAACTGGAAAGGAGCAGTAAAAGATCTTGTAGATCTCTGTATATAGGTACATGTCCAACCACTCTTCTTTTGTCAGTCATGGGTTTCTATTCTCGTGCACCATGAATTCGTGGATCTTCCTATCCAACCAGTCTTTGATCTATTTCGTAGTTGGATTCCACTGATACAACATCACACATCTCTTATACAGATTCTAGTCCCATAACCATTTGTTGGCTTGAGGGGGCCTGACCTAGGTTCAACATTAGTTATTTGAACAAATCCCTACACTAATGGCCCTTTTGGCATCAGCCCGTGGAGCGCAAACGAATGTCTCACCCGAAGCATTATGGGGGGATGTTGGAACCAAGCTTTTGCACCCTGAGATGGTCGTGCTTTCAAATTATTCCTTATATTCCTTCCTTCGTGCATGTTAGTTAGTTCTAGGGCTTGCTAGACTAGCCTTCTATTCTGCCCTTCAATACCTTCGTGAAAAGATACGATTGTCCTTCACTCAGACCTAACCTGAGGCTCAGGTACTTTCACGTTACTAGGGCAATGTACCATATAGATTCCCAAACTAGTCTAAGTGTCTTACTTATCTTATTAAAAAATCATAGTTAACACAGTGTAAATAGATGTTCTTACTTGCGTTCACTTAACCAACGTAATTACATACATTCACGCATCATATAAGCATTATAAATGAAATTCATAACAATACAACAAGATGCATTAACCAAAACAAAGACACAAAATTTGCAGAATACTTATTTTTATTGATATCTTCAAGTGATTACACACTCTATCCACCCTGTGCACATAGCTACAGGGGTCCTTGCAATCAGTTGTGGACTTCTATCCTAGGCCTCTACACACTCAGCTACAGAGCCTCTACCTATGCTACGACTTGAAACTTAGACTTCTTAGTTCAGAGCTATGACTATCTGACTCTTATCAGCACTACCTAGAGCTTACTTACTTAGCTCTTTATATACAATCCCATGGTCTGCATACCATGGGTAGATATTTTACAGCCAACATTACTTTGCAAAAATAAGGGCGAACAACCCTTTATGACTCATGACAACTTTGCTCTCCACGACCACAAAATGTGGGGACTTTACTATTTTATTACAAAATTTGACTCGAAACATGGGCTTTTAGCCCCAAAGCTGTCCTTGGGGGATCCCGTTCCCAACACTACACAATTCCTCTATTTTTCATAGATGCAGAGCTTTATGCAACTTATTTTTTGGGTATGTACTATAAGGATGATCTATTGGTAGTGGTGTCCATTCTCAACATTGTTTTGCATTATATTCCTCATTTCCTTATATAATGACGAGGTGTAACTATTTTGCGCATGGGGCAGAAGCATATGTAGTTAAATAAATATGGAATTGTTTGATATATTATACCAAATGAGTGATTTTAAGTGGGTTATGTTTTTTAAAGATCAATATTATGTGGAAAAAGGTATGCAAGAAAACTGTACAAAGGGGAAATGAATGTGGATGTGTACTTTGGTGACATTCAATTCGATGTATTTAAATTTTTCATTTTGTTTATTATAATGTTATGTGTTGATAAGATGGGGATATGATACTAACATTAATGACAGGTGCATCATTTATGATCGAGTATGGGGTCCTGGTAATTGTAGGGCTTCTTTTCATAGTGTTTTGGTGAATTTGGACCATAGCATACTGACAAAAAACATAAGTTTTCATCCATTCTAGATACTTATTTAGCTTTCTTATGAATTATTAACATGGCATTATCTATTGCTAGTGCGATTACATGAATTTCCATTTTTAGTAGACAATTTTGTGCTCCCTTTATCATTAGTACTTGCAAATCAAGATCGATGCACTTATGTGTGAAAAATATGTGAGATATTTTTATGTCATATAAAAATTACTTTTATTATTCTACATATTGGTTCTTTTCCATAAATCATAAATCAAAGGGTCTAAGTTTTATATAGCTTTTGTGAAATAGTTTTAATACTAATAATAATAATAATAATAATAATAATAATAATAAGTAACATGTTAGTGTGTTTTCTCATTAGCTTAAGAAACATAAATCAAAGGTTCTAAGTTTCATAACGCTTTTGTGGTGTAATTTGAACACATAACATGTTAGCAGTTGCATTGGTCAGTTGTTGATCATTGGTTTTTTCGCCTTTTTTAAAGGGGATCGGGGGATGCGCGTTGCTATATTTCATAGTTATTTTCAAAGGAAGGCTTATCAAAAATGGTTTTATGCTAGTTGTCGGAATTGGAACTCTATTTTGAGAATTGGACATTTTACTTTTTGAACATAGATACATATTTTACAATATTTGTATTAGGTACATTGTGGTTCATTTGTTTTGTGACTCTATATCTTTTCCATAGACAATATTTTTATGAAAAATCAATTGTATTTGTATCATTTTATTTTTTCATATAAATTGTTAATGTTGTGCTTGCAATTGGACAAAACTTCATAATGAAATTCTTATTAGTAGTAGTAGTAGTAGTGGTGGTAGTAGTTTCGAGACGTAACTACTAAACCATCAATGACCAAGTATATTTGAAACTTGATTGCTAAATCATCAATAGATAAGTATTTGATTACTATTCAAATAAATTTTACAGATGCAATAATAATGCATTATAATCTATTTCGTTTGAAAAAAATTACATATAATGTGGGAGATCATGTATTCGATAATATGAAAACTCTATTGCTTAGTATAATATTACTTATAAAATATTTGAATGTCAATATATTTATCAAATAATCGTAAGGCTCACAAGATCATAAGCAAACAGATATTCAAAAAATTATTTACAATTAAAATATCATCAATAATATAAACATAAACAATATTATTATTGTTAGGCCCCTATACTACTAGTGTAACCCCTTATTGTTATTAGTACAACCCCCTTATTATATTGTTGTACCCATGTAGTCCCCATATTGTTACTATTGCGACCCATAGAAGCCCACTATTGTTCTTATTGTGCCCTTACATTATTATTGTTATGTCAGTTCTCATTATATTATGACTCGTTAGACTCCTATATATAGAAAGGAGGTCTTGTCATTTGTATCATCCAAGAATTTTTCATTTGTGTAACATAAAGGAGGTTTCCCCCTTGAAGAGGCTAAATTCTAAGGCATTCATCTATCTTTTCTATCATTTTGTGAGCTGGTTTCATAAAATTTGGTATCAGAACTTTGGATTCTATGGTTTCACTACTCCAAACAGGACATAGTGGAATTTGCACTATAACTTTTTTTTTGCAACGTTTCAGATGCTACAAAAAAAAAACATTTGACAAGAAATTGCGTTGAACCTTAGGTCCAAATTTCAGAGCTTTTTGTGCAATATTTTCGGAGATATAGTCTAAGGAAGTTAGGGTTTTTGCAAACCCACAAATTACATTCCAAACAGGTGACCTGGGGAAAATCATCATAACTTCAAGGTAAAAATGGATCATGATAGTTTTAACTACTTTTTAGAAAAGATATTATTTATAGAAGAACAAAAAAAATGGGTCACAAATATATTGGATTATGAGTTTGACATCATCTATACAAAAGGGAAGCAAAATTTTGTTGCAAATGCACTCTCAAGAAAGGATGAGGAAGTGGAAGCATGTTTTTGAGTTATTTCTATTATCCAACTAGATTGGATAAACGAAGCAAGGGATGAATGGAAGAAGGACGAAGAAGTGTGGCCAATCATTCAAAAGTTGTAGAAGATCCCAATTCAAACAATATTGCTAGAGCTTGAAGAGGAAGGAAAAATCATATTAGAACCTGGAGCAGTCACAAAAACAAGAACCCGACAGCTACGAAATCGATCAATTTCAAAGTATCTCATCAAGTGGAAGAACTTACCCACAGAAGATTCCACATGGGAGGATAAGAATATCCTACATAAGCATCAAGAACTACCCAAGTGTTCAGGACAACACTTTTTGAAGGAGAGGGGCATGTTAGGCCCCTATACTAATAGTGTAACCCCCTATTGTTATTAGTATAGCCCCTTTATTATATTGTTGTACCCATGTAGTCCCCATATTGTTACTATTGTGCCCCATAGAATCCCACTATTGTTATTATTGTTCTCTTACATTATTATTGTTATGTCGGCTCTGATTATATTATGACTCCTTATACTCCTATATATAGAAAGGAGGTCTTGTCATTTGTATCATCCAAGAATTGTTCATTTGTGTAATGTAAAGGAGGTTGCCCCCTTTAAGAGGCTGAATTCTAAGGCGTTAATCTATCTTTTCTATCTTTTTGTGAGCTGGTTTCATAACAATTATCCACATAATGAAAACTTGAAATCTTCTCTCGCACAATGAACATCTCCTGCACTTCTTCATGTCCTATATACCTATATTTTTCTCAATTTTATTTTTGTTTATTGAAAAATGTTATTTGTAACAAATTTCACGCTTGCAATAATCAGATGTAGTTTTGCACTTGCAAAATTAATATCTAGTGAATAATACAAAATAAAAATAAAAAACTTGTGCAACACCAGTGTTGAGAAAATTATTGATTCAGAAGGTGTTTTAAGCTATGAAACAAATATGGTTAGTAGAGAAAGTGAAGAATCTATTTGCAATGATAGCTTTAATTTACGTGATGTTTTCGATGAAAACTTCCAATGGTCGATTGTAGACAAGCATTAGGTTAATCTTCCAATGCAAGTGCAAAATGGTAACAAGATTTTGATTATTGGATTAGTGAATGATGCATGTGTGCCAACATTGTTTTATTTCAAGGAAATTGTTCATTTCTGTATGAAATTATTTTATTTTGAAACAAGACATACCTTTGAATGTGAATACACTTAGATGAATATTTAAATTATGGGAGGCTAATGTTCACTTACGATTGCCCAAATTAAATAGTTTCATGATCTCAGAAGTAGGTGAATCAAATGTTATTATGGATTTCTTTTTGTCGAGTCACCATATTCCTTGCAATTTGTTTGTTCTAGAAATCTCTTCATTTAAACAATCATTTAGATACTTTTGTTTTCCTTTTGAATGTGTCATGGGAAGAGAAAATATGATAAGAGCTCCAAAATTCATTGTCTATATGATTTATCAGACATACAAAAAATATCGTGTATTCGATTGGGATAATATAGTTTTAAATGAATTATATTTTCAGTTAACAAATTTATCCAAGAATAAAAGGTTCTTCATGATGCCATATCTCATAAGAGCTTTGATTTCAAGTGATAGCTTTAGTGGTTTTCCATGCAATCCTAAATTCAATGTGAATCAAGAACCAATTTAATTTTGGTATCCTATACTATGAAAAATAACGCTTCTTCAAAATTTTGTCTAAATCAAGGTGGCTTTATGAGGAAAATCAATTACATGAAAATTGGACAACAACCTCTTCATATATATGGATATGCAAACCTTTTCCTATGGGGAAAGGTATGCATGATGAAAGAGAAAGTAATACGCTAATTCAAATATATGAGTTTCAAGGTAACCCATTGTTATTTCTTAAATTTGTTACAAACAAGTATTTTTTTACTGAGGTTTCTAGGCAATACATTAAATGGATAGATATATTTGAAAGGAAAAAGACAAAACAATTCATTCCATTTTCATTTATTGTTGGAGAAATCTGGAGAAATGACAATAAAAAAATTTCCCATGTTATAGATCTCACACACACTTTGAACGTTTTTAACTTAAGTAAAGCTAAATCAGTTAAAGCTTTTGATGAAAAGGACCTATTTCACACACACTTAGAAAGAATTGGATACAAAAACTTATTTGCAGACAGTAGAGAACAGTGAAAACAATGTTGAGGTGCATCGAAAAAAACAATAGGTAATCACAACTACTGAAGAGATCATGGAATTATCAAGTTTCAATATTTCTGAAGATCAATATGTATATTTCATAAATGATGCCCATGGAAATCAAGGGCTAATCATAGATGTTGAACAAATCATCAACAAATCAAGAATTAGTACTATTTTAGAGAAATTTGTATACTGCATAAATTATATTGGCATGATCTTATCATCAAGTGAAAATAGGATAAAAGATACTACAAATACAAAAGTGATTTATGATAAGCTATCAAATAATGTGAAGCACAAAAAGTCTGATCAAAGTTTTATTTCAAAAGAAGTGTATATTGTTGAATCATCCTATTTTAGAATTCCTATGAGAACAGTAAAAAATGTTGAAACTATAAATAATTACGTTGATATAATTAAGGTACATGATTGGATAAGTGTTTGTTTTATTGAAAATCAACAAACAATAGCACAAATTTCCAATGAATTTATTATTTTTTATGATGGTTCTTTCACACTGCGAAATGCAAAGTATGAAAATAGCAGTAAACAAATGAATATTGAAAAGGAAAATTTTAACAATAATAACGTTTTAGACAAAACATAAATGTAGGTTTATTTATCTAGATCACATTAGTCATGGAGCTACATCAAGTTACCAGTAACATGTTTGCAGAGTCTCTTTATCAACGGGAAGCAGAAAACAAAATTAAAAACAAGAATAAATGACCTAGAACATGTTATAGATCTAGGTCGTTTGTTGATGACTTCATTAGCAATATGAACAACAGTTCCTGCAGCTATTGTTCACGACACATCATTTAGATTTTCTAAATATATCATATTTCTTAATGTGGTGAAACCATATATTATTAGCAATATATGGAAACGATTACAAATCATTGAGTATGTGTGGCAAGTGAATTTTTATCTGAAGAACTTGGGAAAAATATTTAATTCATTTGACGAGTGCATTAAATGTGATCTCGAAGGAGATAGGTATTTCTTGAACAATGACTTATTTTCTTTTAGCCAAAGACTTCATTTACTTTCTCATGTAGAAAAAAGAGAGAAGGAATTGCTAAATGCTAATCAAATAAAGCAACTCAAAGATGCATCGTACCAGATAATGAGGAGAATGGAAAACATTATTTCCGAATATCAAAACATAAAGAATTGAAGGGCAGATACATATGTCAAAGTTGTACAGATTGTGAAGAATATGAATAGCCCACATATTACATGTGACTCTGGTTTAATTTCAAGACAAACATTAACAGTTGAATTGGATAACCTAAATTAGTCAAAGGCATCAGAATTTGATGATATATTTGATTCTAATAGACATGAAGGCAAGGAATGGCTAATTGGCTTTTATTAATGTTAATGAAAAAGATATGTTTTGGATGTGGAATTGCAATGCAAGGTCACAGAAATTGAGAAAGATATATATTTTCAAAGTTTCAAAATGAAAGTTATACTTGATCTTATGAAACATTACATACAATAAAATTTAAATATTTTTTTTTAAGAAACCAATAGCTCTCAAATCATTTAACAATTAACCAATATGGACATATGCTTTTGCATAGTGTAAGTTCTCTGCAATCGTGGAATGTTTGCTTTTTTGTTCACTGATGATCAAATGTTTATATTTTTATATATTTTATTATGAATTTAGTCAATATTTGGTTGCATTTTTTCACTTTTCATTGCAATTCCTTTTTCATAGAATCTTTTACATTATTGCATAAAGGTTTTGATAAACTCTTTAGAAATTGAATGTTGTTTTTTGTTGCAAAATTGTCGAAGCAGTTTACATGTGAAGACGGTTTTCCTCCCTTTTTTTCCTATATCTCCATTTTAGAGTCACATTATCATTTATTATATGTATTTAATAAATTGTAGAGAAATTGTTGCAATTTTTCTAAAATGCAAGAGCGCAGAGTTAAAGAGACAAAAGAACTGGAATGCAAACTGTGAATATGCTAGTGAACTGTGATAACATAAAAAGTGTTGTTATTGACAAAATAGATATTGTGAGTAGTTGTATAGTATTACTTTTATTCATATTGTATACCTTATTGTTAAAAACTGATTACTTTGTGAAAATTATGATATTGTTTATCAGTTTTGTTAACAATTCGAACATAATTGTTTTATTATCGATAGAAATGGAAATGGATATTCAGTAACTATTTTGTATTGTCAGGAATTTGTTTCGCCTTTGATATTTTTTTTTATCATAGCTATGGTAATCACAATTTGAATTTGATTACAATCTAAACTTAAATATAGTTTTTGCTACATGAATGACGTATTTTAGTTTCTTATAATACCAATAAAAAAGACCATTTTTTTTACTTTGAATATTGTCATCTACCTTTGACCAATATTTTTTCAATTTGTTCTATTCTCTTATGTCCGAACTATAGAAAATGAAAATTAACAAATTGTTCTCTCAAAAAATAAAATTGATATCTAATCTCTCAAATCATTCTATATTCCACATAATGAAATATCTACTTCAAACTCCCCCCTTCGCCCGCATGGTCTCACCTTTATTTTTGCAAAGAAATTACAACCGCTTTAATTCAGTCATAATTGAATAGATCATATATGAAATGACATTTAACTATTATCATTTTTAATGATATAAAATGACATTTTTCCACTACCAATTTTAATGATATTCATTAAGCAGTGATCGTCATTAATGTTGCAATTTTTCTATTACTTATGGTAGATCATTTCATATGCTTTAGAAGTAAATATTAGAACAATTAAAGACATTCACTCTATAAAAATTGTTTGTTATTTACGAATTCTAGATTAAATAATTGCACATTTGGAAACCGTACTCATATTGTTCAATATTAAAGGAACTTACTTCATCTGATAAATAATAAAAAATGCAATTTAGTAAGGTTTCTTTCAACAAAGTAGAAAGGCACTTCTAATTATAGAATTACATTTTGTAAAGGTTATAATGACAACTTTGTAGGAAGAATCTATTTAATGAAGAAGCATGAGTATCAAAATCGAATTTCATGCAAAGAAGTTATTAACATTTTAATTGAAGCATGAAAATCCATTTATTTTTATGCGCATGCATTTGTTCCTTTTTGCTCATGCTTTTTCTGGAGAACTAGTTTTGCACAACTACTCCTGCAAGACTTTCTTCGCATAACTATTTTAGCAATTGTGAAATATGTTGATAAATAATAATAATAATAATAATAACAAAACATATAATAATAAGAGCATTGGAAATAAAAAATACAAATGCACATGGGAATAATTGAAAAGTAAATTCATAATGCACAAAAAACTATTGATCTTTCATGGTACTAACCCCCACATTTCATACAATCTACTAATAATAAAATAACCATTGTTTTTGTATATGCACAAGCATGTCCAAACAGCTTTTTCTAGCAAGCTAATATCAAATAGAATTTCACAACTGACTTCTAAAAGAACAACAACCACCTCACCATTCTTATACATATTGCATTCTCATTATCATCAGACCATACCACTCAGTCACGAAATATCCTCAACCTAATCTCTGATTCATTAATTATAATTTCTCCACATGTTCTTTGACTATCACTAAATTCTCTCACTAATTACGTATAGATATGATATATTCATTAGTATGCCAACAATACCAGCAGCAACTACAATAGCAAGGGACACACTAACACTAGCACCAAGACCACACATCCAATCCTCATAGCTTTTTCTCTAATCCAGGACCACCAAATTGAATGTTAAATATCAGTCTATTAAAATAAATATATACTTGAATTCATTAAATATATATCAAAAAGGGTATTTTATGATATTGATATATACGACCTTATTTATATCTTTGCAACTTGTTGTGATAATGTCATTGCATGTGGTTTTACTGAATGGATATTAATAGTGTTACTTACTTTTAATTATTTTTTTATAATAGGTGCGAATACCAAGATTCTTTACCGAGAACGTAAACAATTTTTGAGTAGTTTGTACGTTAACTACTATTGTTATGATGGTTATGAGATACAATACGTCATAAACACAATATTAATTTGGATAAAACCCAATACACTACACAACACTAAAATTGATAAATGATATTTGATACAATATATGGTTTTGATCTTTCTACAATTGCTATTTGCATTCAAATAGAATTTCATATGTGTTTGGACAATAAATACATAGTACATATCGATATCTTTGCAACTAGTTGTCATAATGCCAATGCATGTTGATTTACTAAATGAATATTAATAGTAGTACTTTCTTTTAATTAATTTTTGCATGCTAGGTGCAAATACCAAGTTTCTTTATTGGGAACATAGAGAATTGTTTCATCAATTTGTATGTTATCTGTTATTATTATAATTGATAGAAGATGCATTATGTCATAAATATGAATATTAATTTGGTTAAAACCCGCTAAAATATGCAACACTAAAATTGATAAATGAGATTATATATTATATATGGTTTTGATCTTTATACAATTGTTGTTTGTATCCAACTAGCAGTTCCATAGTTGTACGGGGAAGAAATACAATGTGCATAATACTTGATGTAAAACAACATATTTTCACATAGGAACAAAAACTATATTAACATTAACATGTCCATACTTCATGAGCCCTTCTGTGGAGATTTTAGCATGCGGAGTGATGTCGAAGTTCATATGTATGTGAATGCGGATGTTTATGTTCATTGTTCTACATAACATCATTTTGCACGTATCTGAAACACCATCCTTTTGTACATATTTGAAACCATGATATTTTTGTTTAAAAGGAATATGACCTAGTTATGATGCAATTGTAATAATTGTTATAACACTGAATCTAATAACTATCATATGTTGTAGAAGCTATGTGAATGTGTTTTTATTCTCTTGAGGTCATGGAATGGTGTATATTTTGTTCAAAAGAAGCATGTTCAAAGCATAAATGAATGTTCAAATTTCTTTGACTGTGTCCACCAAATTGTAACACTACCACTGCACATTTACCCACTTTTGCAAACCCTCTAGATAAATATGAAGTAAAGAACCACTAGGATAGGACATCACCTCCAAGCTTCAATTATGGAAGTGGGGCCAAAAAATGACCATTCAGAAGTATCCCTTAAAGTTTACAAGACACTCAGGGGACAAAGCACTGCCCTAGGTGACCAAACCCTAAGTTGAAGCTTTTTTTCTTTGACCTAACACCTCAACTGCATGCACAAGCCTACAAGGTTGCAGTTATGAGACTCGAACTACATGCACAACATTAACTCCATACAGTTGCAGCCCAAAAACTCTAGTTCATAGGGTGTGGTCATGATATCTAAGCCACTTTTCCAGGCTAGCCTCAATACCACTATCTAGAACTACTTGTAACTTCTTAGAATGATAAATGACATAATGATGAAGCCATTCATACAAAACTTTAATAAAAACTTACTTGGTACATGCCTAATCCTTAGTAGACATTTTGTTAAACACATGGCTAACATAAGAGTTACAATTCATGAATGCATATCTCGTTAGAAGGGCTTTTCATCCAGATGATAATCATAAAGAAGGTTTAATTTCCTCTCATATTAGCTACAATAAAACTTATTAGTCCATGTATTTGTTGGCTTGGTGGGGCCTAACTAAGGTTCAATATTAGTTAGCCAAACAAATCCCTACACTACTGGCCCTTTCGGCATCAGCCCACTGAGCGCGGACCGAAGTCTCACCCGAAGCAGTATAGGGGGATGTTGGAACTAAGTTTCTGCACCCTGAGATGATCGTGATGTCGATTTATTCCTCCTATTCCTGCTTTCACGTAGGTCACTTAAGTTCTAGGGCTTTGTCTATCTAGCCCTTTATTCTACCCTTTAGTACCTCCTTGAAGGCATACAATTGGCCTTCATGCAACCCTAACATTTGGTTCATATAATTTCGTGCTACTAAGGCAGTGTATTGCACAAATTCCCATGTTATCCTAAGAATCTTACTTATCTTATTTGATAATCACAGTTGGCACTGATAAATAGATACCCTTATTTGCATTCAATTATCCAACATAATTACATACATTCGTGCATCACATAAGTATTATAAATGAAATTCATACGCAATATGACAACATGTAGTAACATGAAACAAAGATATAGAATTTGTAGAACACTTTTATTTATTGATATATTTAGACGATTACATACTCAATCTACCCTACACATAGAATTGTAGGGGTTTTCACACTTAGCTGCAGACTTCCAGTGTAGGCCTCTGCGCACTCAGCTGTAGAGCCTTTACCTACGCTATGACCCAAAACTTAGACTTCTTACTTCAAATCTATGACTATCTTACTCCCAAAAACTTATCTAAACTACTTATAGCTTACTTAATTATCTCTTTTTTGTACACTCCCATGGTCCACGGACCATGCATAGATCTTTTACAGTCAACTTTACTTTACAAAAATAAGGGCGAACAACCCTTTATGACTCATGACACCTTCGCGCTCCACAACCACAAAATGCGGAGACTTCACAACTTTATTACAAAATCCGACCCAAACGATGGGATTTTAGCCCCAAAATTGTCCTTGGGGGATCTTGTTCCCAACAGTATTCATCAACCATTCATATAGTTCTCAAATCTTGAACAAGTCATAGCTAGAGCACATTACAAATCCATGCTTATAACCAGCATATAACAAGATTATTAACCATAATACAACAACCATAAAATCATCATAATAACAAGTACAAGTTCTCATATATTAGAATAGGGAAAATATCTCTTACCTTATGCAAAAACCAGCTAAGTTAGGGACTTCCATGTACCACCCAACCATAGATTATGTTGAACCAAATATTTCGTTCATCCAATCAACCCTGTACCATATTCCAAACATGAATGTTGGATCTCAAGACATAAATAACTAGGCCTTACAAAATCGTAAACCACCTCCACTCTTAGGCTAACATGATCTCGCCAAAACTAGTCAAAAAATCACAAATCCAAAGCAAACTTAGATGTCTTCGAATTTCTTGACCATTACCTTAAGGAATTTTCTTGTCTCCACCCACCTGTCGAGGGATTCCCAGAGAAAACCATCTCCACCCCTAACCCTTGGTAATTTTTCTGAGACTACCTCACCCAGTTCCAAAACCTTCTGACATTCCAAAGCTCAACCTAGAAATGAATGTCATCACACCATGGCTATCTAGGAAATGGAAAGGAAAGGTTGAAACCAATGTCAAAATAGGTAAATCCCGTGTCAATGACTACATTAAATGAATTAAATGAATAAATGCATTCATACCCCCATCTACAAAATCACACATGGAACTTATTATCTAGAAAATCCTCTTGTTGAAGATGCTTGATCCAACCTTCCTTGATTGTCATTTGCTTTCCTTGTCCTTCCTTTGGCTTCTTTTCTCCAATTCCTGAGAGCTACAAGAATGCTATATGTGTAGAAGAGTATGAGAGAATAGAAGAGAGCTCTAATGCTGAACCGACAAAAGTTGGGAACTAATCCTCAAAAACCTTTCTATAATTTAGGACTTTATTTTCTTCATTTTCCTCTATTTTCTCTTCATTTTTCTTTCTTGTGCAAATTTGTGACCCTTCATCTCCCTTTTCTCTTATTTACCTTTATTTTCATAAATAAATTCCAATTAATGCCTCTTTCCTTTTCCAATGCCGCTTTTCCAATTTCCCTAAGCATAATAAACAACAAGTGATGCCCATTATATATTTTTTCTCAACATTCAACTTGGAATACATGTCCCATGACCTTGGTCTTATTTTTCCTTTATTATCCTTTATTACATGAAATTTTAACCCACTTACATTAGCATTATGGCTGAAACGATACCTTTGGCATTTCCTCCAACACAACTAAAATCTAGCCTTTAATTGTCATAAACCCCCACTTTAGCTTCCAAGTCTAAACCCATAGGACTTCGTATGAGGATCATAACACATTGTTGTAGTGGCTACAACCACCCTCCAAAATTTTGGCATGCACCAATTTTGGAGCCTCCCTTGAAGAGTTTCACTTGATGACTGCACACACTCCGATTTAGTCCGTGAGCTCGTGTGAGTATTTACATCTGCCTTGCTTGATTCATTGCATTCAAGTCTCTGCATTCTGATGTTTGAGTCATGCTTGCAACCGTGTTCTGGTTATTGTCAAAGTATTCACTTTGTACGTGCATGTTGTATTCGCTATGAAAGCATCTATCGCATTCACACACGAAATCACATTCATTGTTGTGTAAGCATCGTCTCAGTCAATGAATGATCAATCATAAGTGTGTTGATGGTGCTGGACCTGGAAACATGTCTAGGGGATCTCCCCAGTAAGAACACCCAATTAGACCTCAGACCATTTTGTGTAAGATTCCCAGCAGTGGATCGTAAGGTAATGTCTTAATCGCAATGTTGCATAGAGTCAAGTAAGATAAATCTGTCAGTAGTAGGGGTGTGACTGATGCAGTGAGTCAAGGAAGGTGTGTGAAAGGTTCTAACACATAAGGGGGAAATGAGGGTGAAGATGTGTTCCAAGTTGAAAGGGATGAGTCCCAACTCAGCTAGGAACACACAAGACAAAAGGACATGCACACCTTCTGGCGGAGCAGGGCAGCCACATCATAAAAGGTAAGGTAACACGTACAACACTCACAAATTAGTCCAAACGAGTGCAACGGTTTTTATAGCAATGTTCATGTGAAAGGTCTGTCTGGTGTCCGACAGAACAGTTGACACAGACGGGACAGCATTAACAACATATACAACACATTATCAACAAGATTCATATGTATTAGGCGGTTTACACAGTGCATTATATTAGATATCATTTTTGGGATTCAACTGCGTTAAGTAAGTCATTCATGTATCACTATTTCCATGAGAGGTAATCATAACTGACTAATTTCTCATGATTTTTGAATAGTTCACTTAGCGCTCATTACATCAGTGATGCTCACAAGGGTGAAGAAGTGGGATTGAAGCTAGTGAAATGAATCACATAATGTCAATCATCACTTCTGGGGCTTGCACCCAGTAACCAGGACTTCCCGGGAGGCCACCCATCCCAGATCACCTCTGGCTCAAGCGCGCTTAACTGTGGATATTTCCCCACAATCAAGCCCACTTAGTTTTCTACCTCATTTGAAAAACCTTAGCAAGTATTGTTCCTCATGAGCCATTCAAGAAGAGATCCCTTCACTCTTTTTGAATTTAAGTATTAGGGGGTTTACGCAGTGCATTGTATTAGATATCACTTTTGGGATTTAATTGTGTTAAGTAATTCATCGAAGTATGACCATTTCCATGAGAGGTAGACATAAGTGACTAATTTTTCATGATTTTTGCATAGTTCACTTAGCACTCATTGTATTGGGTGATGCTCACAGGGGCGAAGAAGTGGAATTTAAACTAGTGAAATGAATCACATAGCGTCAATCATCACTTCTGAGGCTTGCACTTGGTAACCACTACTTCCCGGGAGGTCACCCATCCCAAAACGCCTCTAGCTTAAGCATGCTTAACTGTGGAAATTTCGCCACAATCAAACCCACTTAGCTTGCTAACCCATTTGAAAAACCTTAGCAAGTATTGTGCCTCATGAACCATTCAAGAAGAGATCCATTCACTCTTTTTGAATTTAATTATTAGGGGGTTTACGCAGTGCATTATATTAGATATCATTTTTGGGATTCAACTGCGTTAAATAGTCATTCACATATGCCCATTTCCATGAGAGATAGTCAAACTAATTTCTCATGATTTTGAATAGCCTAACGCAGATACGGATGAGAAGCAAGTCCTTAACTGACCTTAACCCAACCCAAGTGGCTAACCTTATATGAGGGGATACAAGTGTTGGGTCTTAACTGACCTTTATCCCATCCATAAAGCATGCCCTTCCTTTACCCCATCCAATAAAAAAAAGAAATATGTGCTCTCTCATATTTTTTATTTCCTCTCTCCCAAGTTTCACCGTACTAGAATTGAATATGGCTTCGACCATCCGATCTTATTTTGGATTCCATATTAATGTGGGTTTGAGCGGAGTGATGCCCCTCTTTAGCCCATAATTATGTGATGATGCACCTGCTTAATCACAGTGAGCATATATAAATTTAAGGTATCCTCTAAAAACTTATCAGATTCCTCACACTATTGTTTGCATTATGAAAATAATGCACATAACCTGATATGTCGATATATATGACAAAAGACATGCAAATATATGTTAGTGCTATGACATATGCACATACACTTCTCATAATATATGTTAAGTAAATTAATATAATTCAGTTTTGCTGAAGGAAGCCTTAGAAGCTTTTGAATCATTTATGAAGTGTGCCCTTAGTTATGATGAGTTGGTGCTACTATTATCTAATTGTAATTCTAATGGAAGTAACTTTATCTATTGGAGGATTATTTTTGCATTTTTTTTATTGTATTTGGAGACGTCGTAAATTTAGTTTTCCCATACAGGATCAACTACAAGGCACCCAATAACCCAATAAGGCTTGGAATCTATGTGATTTTAGTTTAACAACTTAAATAAACTAACTTGATAAAATAATACGAGAAGTGGAGGTTTCTGATAATTACAGTAACATTTATGCCAAAATGTATGCATGCATAGGCTGAACCATTAAAGAATGAGGCCATAGAGAATGAAGTCGAACCAATGAAAGAAACGTTAAAGTGTCTGACAGAGAATTGTGAAGTATTCTACTTCCATCACCAGCCACAACTACCCATCGCCCTTATGGTAAAATGAAGGGAAGATTCAACCAAACATGATAATATTCTGCTCCTCTTAGCACTGTTGATACTTAAAGAAAGAAAGAAAACCATGTCCGCTAATCACAACCAAACGCTCAGGAATAATGAAAGAGAAGCATTAATCAAATGCTCATAAGGAAGGAAATCAAGTGGATAATGTCCAATTTCGATCATGCTTTATAACCATACCCAAGCCATTTGGCACACGGAACAATAGGTGGATGTCATGGGCATCACACTATTAAAACTATTTGGCACACATAACAATGGAGTAGCTCATGGGATGGTACCAATAGAATTGTAACGTACACGTTTTCTAATGTTACTTACACATTTTAACACAGCCACGTTTCAATGCTTTTTTTATTTTTTATTTTATTTCCCTAGTTTTTGTTACTCTTTCCAATTTTATCTAATCCCCGTAATACGTGTAGTACATTTTTAATCATAATTTAGTAAAAACCTATTTTAAACAGGGATTTAGATATCTAAGGAAGGCAAGGATGATGAAAATTATTAATTAGAATAATCATTAAAGTGGGCACTTCCAATAAGGGGATTCTTATTCGTGTAATTATTATTTATACTAATTATGGTGTACGATACAAAATGGGTTAAATTACTTACTGCATTAATAATAATAGTGTATCTAGATAATGATGAGGATGATTGAACTGTGTTTAGGAAATAATTTTGGCTTTTTTCTTTCAATTCAATTGTCATCTCTCTGCGAAGAGTAGAAAGACAAGTTTCTCTTCTCCGTGAGAAAAAATCATGGTCACTTGAACATTGGCAATGGCAAGTTATATAAGTCATTGTTGAGATATACCTTTACAAATTTCCAGATCGTATATTTATATGAATGCTTACTGAGAATGTGGTGGGGTATGCAGGAGAATGCGGAATATTATCATGTTTCATTGTACAAATATTTCACTATGTGGATTATGAAGTTTGTGGGAGATATCAGTTGCATACGACATTTCATTTTAGAGTTATGTATGTTTGCGAAATGATTAATATTATTAATTTGAGAGTGGGGTGGGGTATGCGCATGAGAACATGAATATTATCATGTTTCATTGTGCAAATATTTCACTATGTGGATTACGAAGTTTGTGCGAGATATCAGTTGCATAGAAATTTTCATTTTAGAGTTATGTATCTTTGCGAAATGATTAATATTATTGAATTTAATGTTTTAATTTTTCATGGCTATGAAACCTTGATTTGCATTATTGGATCAACATCATGCACTTATTGTTGATCTCTTTCTAGTTCGGTATGGCTAAAATGTAATAGGTAAAGCTTGTAAAATGGTGGTTTTGCATTAAAAGCATGTGGTTGTTCAAAGGTGGTTGTGTGAAGAAAGAGTGTGCGGAGGAAGTTGTGTAGAGACTAGCATTAATCAATTGATTCAATATTGCTTTGAGCATTAGTGCTACAACTAAATATTTGTAGAAGATGGGGTATATGCAGGAGATTTCATTGTGTAGATCTTTTACTATGTTGATCTTTTATTGTAAATACAAAATTAGGACAAGGTGTTTTCATGAGAACTATGATTATATATTGTATGAATGTATGTGCAAGAGAAGAGGGAATATTATTATGTTTCAATGTAGTGATGGCATATGCTTGTCAATTTCACAAACATATCTAACACTATTACAAATTTTCAAATCGTATATCGTATGAATGCTTATGAAATATGGACAATGTGCGAGAAAAAGAGGAATATTATTATGTTTCATTATGTGAAGCTTTTACTGTGCAGAGTATGAAGTATGTGCAGGAGAGCAATTACTTAGAGATTTTATTTTAGAACTATGAATATTTTCATAGTACAGGGTGCTTACAGGAGAACATAATGATTAAATTTGTTAATTTCCATTTTGTTATATTTATACTATGGGTTTGTGCAGAAGAATGGGTGGTGCATAGCGCAATTTTGTAATTTTTCTTCTTTTCCATATGTAGTAATGCATAATCACTTACTCTTAGCTAGTTATATAATTAGTAATGCCTTACAAACATTCATTTTCAATTGAATACTATAACTTTATGACTTACAATATAAGCTATAAATTTTACAAACAAATCTAATACTTTAACACATATGTTGACTGTATTTTGTATGAAGGGGTATTTGCACGAGAGCTAGAATATTATTATGTTTTGTTGTACAAAGAATTTATTATGCATAAGACGAAGTATGGGCAGGGGGAAATTGCGTAGAACTTTGATTTTAGAACTACGAATATTTGCAGAGGATAACATATTTATGGGAGAACACAATGATTAAAACTATTAATTTTCATTGTACAGGGTTTTTACTATGTGTTTGTGTGGGTGAAAGGGTGGTGCTTAACAAAATTTTGTAATTGTATATCTTTTCAAAAGTTTACAAATACTCGTTTAAAATTCACTACTATAAATTTTATGACTTACAATATAATATCTAATATGGGTTTTGCACAAGGAAAATCTTTGTACAATAAAACGGATTTCTATTTTTAATAAGACTTATTTGAATAATTTTTTTTAAGTAAAAAAAATGTATATGTCTCTAAGAAGATTACTTATGAAAATTGGTTTACACTTGAGCTTGTAAAATGAAATATGGAGGTTTTTCATAATGTTTCTAATTACGTGAATGCTTTGAGAGTGCGTTATTGCTGTGAACGTTAATCAATGGGCATTATATCATCATATTTGTAATCAGTGTCATCTTCGTTAATTAAATTTTTCATTTTGTTGATTATAATGTCATGTGCTAAGAAGATTGGGATATGATACTAGTATTATTGACAGGTGCATCATTTCTGGTTCATTAACACTGCATCGTATTCCCATATTCTTAACATAGAACACTGTGATTGAGTAGGGACTCTTGATAATCGCAAGGATTATCTTCGAAATTTTTTGGTGCTTTTGGATCATAACACATCGATAAACAATATAAACTCTTGTTTTTTGTAGATATTTCTTTAACTCTTCTCTGAACTAATATCATAGCGTTATTTATTGCTAATGTGATTGTTGCATTACTTGGTTTTTTTTTTCGATTCATTCTACTCTTTGTAGTTTTATAGCGTAGTAGATTCACAGGACTTGTTATTTTTGGTAATGATTATTACATTTTGTTGTGGATAATGTAATATGTTGATATGTGCTGAGCATATTTTGTCAATTATAATTTTATAGGTCGAGGATATGGCGACATGATATTACAATCAATGACAAGTGCATAATTTTTGGCTCGTTGGCACTACATCATATGCCCATATTATCAGCATAGAACATTGTGATTGAGAAGGGGCTATTGATAACTGTAGGGCTTCTCTTTGGAATTTTTGGTTCCATTGGGACCATAGCCAACAAAGAATATAAGTTTTCGTTCATTCTAGATATTACTTTAGTCTCGTCTGAATTATTAACATGGCATTATCTATTGCTACTATGATTGCAAGAATTTACATTTATGGTAGAATATTATTGCACTCAGTTTATCATTAGTACTTGCAGATCAAGATCAATACACTTATGTGATAAAATTACATCAAATCTTCTTAGCTCAATTCAAAAAGGATAAATTACATTTGGCATTTCTCAGATTTATAGCAATTAATTTTGGAATAGTGATAGTTGTCTTATTTCAATTCAATTGTGATTATTATAGCAATTATGGTAATTGTTTCACATTCCGTGATATTGCCTACCATCCATTTCACTGAATTTTCATCGTCAATATTGCATTCAAGGGGTTGGGATGCTTAAAATCCTAGACTAGATAACAATGTATCTAGACAATGATAAGGACAATTAAATTGTAATTAGGAAATAAATCCAGCTAATTTATTTCAATTCAATTGTCATTATTATTATTATAGAAATTATGGTAATTTATTCGTATCTAGGTATGAATTTCTTTAAATTACTTACAATCACTTATCCTAACTATGTGATGTTAATATTGCATTGATAACATTATCTCTAGATAACAATGAGGATGATTAAACTGTGATTAGGAAATAACATCGACCGCTTTCTTTCAATTCAATTGTCATCTCTCTATAAAGATCCTAAAAACAAGTTTCTCTTCTGAAGGAGAAAAAATTGTGGTCGATTGAATGTTAGCATCTCCCTAGATTAATTATATAAGCAAATTCATGTGGCCACAAATTTCTTTTTGCAAGGAGAAAAAAAGTTTGCTTTATTGAGTGTTGGTTGTATTCTAAAGTAATGATGTATTGCAGAAGGAATTTTGGATTTTCAATTGAGCCTGGATGGCATCTCCAATCTATGTTTGTGTTTTATATGACATTTATAAATGCCACTCAGGCACAGTTGAAAGTGGAAGGTGTGTTCATATATGCTTTGTTGTTATGCATGTTGGCTTGAGGGGTGCTGACCTAGGTTCAACGTTAGTTATCCAAACAAATCCCGACACTGTTGGCCCTTTCGGAATCATCCCACGGAGCGTGGACCAAAGTCTCACCCATAGCAGTATGGGGGGATGCTAGAACCAAGTTTTTGTACCCTGATATGGTCGTGATGTTGGATTATTCCTACTATTCCTGACTTTGCGCATGTTAGTTAGTTCTAGGGCTTACTAGACTAGCCTTCTATTCCACCCTTCAGTACCTCCACAAAAGGTACGATTGATGTTTGCGTAGCCCTAACCTACGGCTTAGGTACTTTCATGCTGCTAAGGTAGCGCACCATGCAGATTCCCAAACTAGTCTAAGTGTCTTACTTATCTTATTAAACAATCATAGTTAGCAACAAATAAACAGATATTCTTAGTTGCATTGACTTAACCAATGTAATTACATTCATTCATGCATCATATAAGCATTATAAATGAAATTCATACACAATACAAAAAGATGCATTAATCAGAACAAAGACACAGAATTTGTAGAACAATTCTCTTTATTGATATATTCAAGTGATTCCAAGCTCTATCCACCCTGGCACATAGCTACAAGGGTCCACACACTTAGCTGCGAACTTCTATCCTAGGCCTCTATGCACTCAGCTACAGAGCCTCTACCTATGCTACGACCCAAAACTTAGACTTCTTACTTCAGAGCCATGACTATCTGATTCTTATCTGCGCTACCTAGAGCTTACTTACTTAGCTCTTTTTATACAATCCCATGGTCTACAGACCATGGGTAGATCTTTTACAGCTGACTTTTTTACAGCTAACTTTACTTTACAAAAATAAGGGTAGACAACCCTTTATGACTCATGACACCTTTGTGCTCCGCGACCACAAAATGCGGAGACTTTACTATTTTATTACAAAATTTGACTCAAAACATGGGATTTCAGACCCAAAGCTATCCTTGGGGGATCTCATTCCCAACAGGTCCCCAACACAAACATCATGACTCTTCCTCAACTCACTTAGTAGGCATAGAGATATTTGTGCAAAGACCTTCCAGTTTGACTCGTATGACTGCAACCTCAGTTCTGTACTGTGCATTTTCCTACTTCGCATCTTCGACCATCTACTCAGTCACTGCTCTTCAACTGTCAGCCTGAAGATTTTGTTCAGTGGCTTATAGAGTCGCAAGCTTTCCCTCAATATAACCTATCATTCTGTAAGCCTCATCCAGTGAGGGCTTCATTCTTGCCTTCAGCACTTCTTCCTTGTGCAGCGTTACATCCACCTGTTCCTTCAGCTACTTGGCTTCCTATAGCTTTTCTAGTCTTTGTGTCAGCGTGACGGTTCACACTGTACCCTTAACCTCATCATAGCACTACTGTAGCTCGCACACTTCCATTTCTAGTCGTTGGACATTTGGGTCCTCCTGCAAGCTGATTAGGACTTCAAACGACTACTCAAAAACTTGTGTGCAGTCTACTACTACACCCTCCACCACCACTACTACTTCTCCAACAGCGGTTACCCACTACTCCTTCACTTCTGGCAGAGTTGAAGGTTATGGCTTCAATTTTAATTCCATGATTTGTAGGTTCAACTCCAACTGAACCCTCACCATCTCAATACAAGTGTCACACACCCTATTGCAGTAAGAATGCTGCAACTTCTGGACTTCCTACTTTACTCTTATCAACCCGGTAGTTTGTAACAAACTTGGAAGCGACGGTGCTGCAGGCACAAATACTAGTTCATAATACAGGTTGTCACTTGGTCAATCGACGCAAGATCACTAGGAGATCAAGCCAACTTCTATGGATTCCAGAAGAAGCTCTATATGTGATGAAAGAAAAAGAGAGATTACTCCAATGATGCTATTTTACTTGCACAAAGGAAGACTGAAATGTAAAGCAAACCAAGGAAATCCTAGTTAACCACTAATCGTACTTTTGTAGAAAGCACTATGAAGATCATGAAAAGAATGCCATTACCTACTTAAGGAAGTAAACAACATCTATCTAAGCTATTTCTGGAAGTAAATGAGAAAAAATCATCTTTTTGGATTTTTATTTATTTTTATGTGAATTTATCAAAAGAAAGCCTACAAGAAAATCTACAGGAGGACACAAGAAATCTACAGGAAGAAAAACAACGTTCTACAGGAGGCCTACAAGAGGAGGTCGAGAAAAGTTTTCACTGTTTTGAAGGTGTGAGAGTGGGTGGAGAAGGTAGATTAAGGCTGGGATGAAGTGTTAGGGCACCTAAGGTCTATGAAGAATCATTAGGAGAGAGAAAGATGATTGGATTTGCTGAAAGAGAGAGAGGAAAGTCTATGGAAAATGCAGGAAACTAAGGTAGAATTGAGGGGAGACTTGGGAAACCTGTAGGGCATGGATCATATGGATGATGGAATGGATGATAGGCTAGATTTCTGCTAGAAGATATCTGCTACATAAATAACTGACAGTCAATCAATGAGATTAAGCAAGCAAGGAAATGAGTGCATTTAAAAAATAGAGTTTTTGCATCAAAGTAAACTATGATCTATGGAAGAGAATGTTGATAAAAAATTCATGAAAGAAAAGCATGAAAGAAGATTTTTGTAAATAAGGAAATGAGCATGATGAAGAAGTTCTGAAGCAAAGCAAACTAAACTATGAACCAATTAGAAAGCTGCAAGCACTAAAAGTCCTATGAAGGAGGAAAACCTGTGTTTTTGGGGCAGCAACAGGGTCTTTGCCTCAAATCATTGTCCCAAAGAGAGGAAGAGAGGCCAAGGCAATGTTTCTAGCCTTTTGGATCTTTTCTTTATCACTGCTTAACGTGCTATTGAAAACACAAATGGAAGCCATCACCCTCTACTTATACAAATGAATCTCCCAATAGCTTCCTGAAAATCAGGGATGCTTGGCTCCCAAAACTTGAGATAAACATCAGTTATCCTCTACTTGCTTGGCTGCCTGCTAATGCATGACTTGGCTACCTATACTCCGAGCTGAATGAAGGGGAATTCAAAGTGGGGAGTAATAAATGAGGGGGATTCCCTACTATAATTCCTCTCCTTTGTCCACTTCAAGTTATTGCTACCATTTGTCCACTCTATCCTTGACTTTGACAACAAAAATCATCAATAATCTGCATTAAACATGTATTAGACCTCATGGCATCATAACTAACTCAACTCACTCTATAAGCATAAATATAATCAGAAAATCATGTAATAAGCTAAGAGAATGGTTGATTTGACTAGGTTAGGAGGTAAAATTAGCCCATATAATTACCCATTTATGAGGCTCATCATCACCCTCTACTGAAAGTGTTTCTCATTCTCTGAGAAATTTAGTCCATCTCCTCATCATTTATGGCCCTAGTGGCCTCCTTATCATCCCATGCTTCTGATGTGGTCTCCTCTTCCTTGTTGTATAATCCTACCTTCCTTTCTACCTATTGCCACTATTGTTTCTCTTCTTCTTCTTTTCTGCCTTCTAGCGTTCCTAGCAGTAGTGGGGGACTAAATTTGAGGCCAATCCAATTGACCTGCAACCTTTGCATGGAGTGCTTATATATTGGCACTCTCCTTAATGCCTCTTTCTTCCTCATTGGGGAATGATACTCCCTGATCGGTAGACAGTGTGGTAATGTGTTCCATCTCCTCATACATGCATGCACACAGTCATCCCCAAGTAACCTTTCCATATCCTCAAAATGTGTAATGGCTTGAGTCTGATCACTGATATATCTAGGGGAAATTTGAGGATTATGTGCAAGAAGGTTATGCGTGTTGATGAGTGCCATGGGGTCTGATGGCTCAGCTTTGATCATTAACGACACATTATGTTCCTTTATCATCAGCTTTCTTATTTTTGATGCCCTTAAATCTTCATGGTTCATCCATGAGGCCATGGCCATTAGTTGCAGGTCCCCTAGCCTAGCATTGGGGTCCCACACATTCATGTCTGTGAGGGCCATGTTATGGAGATAGAATTCTGCCATCTTTGCCTTATCTTCTGATGTGCTTTGGTCACACAGGTTCATAAACTACCTATAATCTTCGAAAGACATTGTGCCTCTTTGTGCCAAAGTCTTGATCTGAAATTGCATCCACTGGTCCTTCAGATACATGCCATAGGATTTTTCTGGTGTCCTACATTATAATGCCTTCATGGACTAGCTGGCCATGCATGCCAATTGGGTCTCTTTCTCTTGCAACTGTCTTCTTAGCAATTCATTTTCAGTTTCAAGGTGACTTCTTGTGATTGCTTCCCTATGTCTGATAGAAATTAACTCTCTATCCATTTCTCTGATTTTGTTCTCCATATGGCCAATATCCTCAACTCCTTTGGATTTGGCTATTTGGATCCATCTATGGGTCCTTATTCTTTCTTTATCGAATTCAAAGAATAGTGGAATTGCAAATTTTTGTTGAATGATTCTTCCCCCCTCAGGAAGATTGTAGTAAGAGCCAAGACTAGGCTGAGGATCAGGTTCTTGTGCCTCTGTTGCTTCCTCCCTTCCCTGTGGCTATCCTTCTACCCTTTTTTCAAGATTTTCGGTCTCCTGTAGTTTTAACAGGGTCTCCTGTAGAACAGTTTGTGCCTCCTGTAGAATTGTTTTTGAGTCCTGTAGTTCTACTTTTTCTTTCCATGTGAGAGATCTAGGAGTCCCCTTCTCATAAGTGATAGGTGCCTTGGAAGGGGATTTTTTACTTGGGTAGAGGGTGAATATTCAATAATAATTGGAACTTTAGAAGAAGGTTTGGGTTTCCTTGTTTTGATCCTTGTGCTCTTCCTAACCTTGAAATACATTGATGTATGCCTCTTCCTCTTTTGTTTTGGCTTAACTGGTGTGTTTAGGGTAGTGAGAGTAGCTATTTCCTCCCTTTCTAGGGTCTCAAGAGACACTTCTATCTTTTTTCCTCTTTCCCTCCTTTTGTCTTTGTTTCTCTCTGTTTTCTTTATTTTCTCCTTCTCTCTTTTGGTTTCTTTCTTCTTCCCTTCTTGTTCCTCTAAATGACCAGTTTCTTCTCCTTCTCCCCCTTGCTCCTTTTCCTCCTCACTACCAATAGGGCTAATATCATAGGTCAGGGCCTTTATGTCATCTTTAGCGGTCATGTTTCGGAAAATTTCCCATGCTATAGGGATTGTAAATGTATGGAGGGCTTCTTCCACTAAAATTTTGATTAACCCATGGTGAGCTAGCTGGTGTGGATTTCGTACTTCTACTTTAGTACTAGAGTCAATGAGGGACTGCAGGAGGAAGTGAGGGATGTTGAGCTTCTGAGGGGCTAGAGTGTCCATGCCATACCTTAATTCATGCATGATTCTAAAGTGGCAACCATAGAGAATTCTATACCTCCTCTCACAGGAAATATACTTGATTATTTGATATCCAACCTCATCCCAATGGTATGGTATGCTAGCAATTCCTATGCCATTCTTATCTTCTATAGGGGTTTCATTGTTTTGGAAGACGTTTTTCTTGGCAGCCTTGCCAATTGGTTTTTCATCCTTACTCCAAGGCAACCCAAGAGGAAGGGTGGTGACCCTACTAGTAAATTCAGGGGTTATCTCCATGGAAAGGCCCCTAAAGGTGATAGTGGCATGTGTTCTGGAGTGAATGACCAAAGAATGGGATTATTCCTGAGCAATTTCCTCATCAAACCCTCAGAATTTCTCAAAAAAGTTCATCTAATTGGCTCTTGTAAATATGTCCACTACTTGGGGTTCTACATGGAGCCTGGAGGATTTAGTGGGCCCCTTCCTCATGAAACCTCCTATGATTTTGCTTATGCTTCCTTGGAAAACCAACTATGGAAATGGAGAGAACAAATTTTGAATAAAACAGAGAGACAGAAAGACCGTGGATTTTTTTTAATAAATAAGCATCAATTCTTTTTATCAATTTCCTCCACCCAAAAGTTTTATTTTCTCCTCAAAACTAAACCACTTCTTTCATATTTTGCTATTCAATGGAGGTATGCCAAGAACCTACCTCTTCAGCCAAAGAATTGTGCTAAAAACCATGTTTTCCCTCTCCAAAATAGCTTACTGGCCCTCCTATAAAACACTGCCAACCCTCCTGTAGCATTCTTGTAGGTTCTCCTGTAGAACTTGTAAGTGCTCCTGTAGAATGCCAAGAGCAAGGATATGGGAGAAATCAGTGGAGAATGATAGGTATGATGCTTTTGGGTGAGGAGAAGGTAGCAGGAGTGGATTTTTGAGGAGAAAATGAAGGAGAAAGATGGTGAGAGTGCTTCGGCGAGGAGTACTTATTGCTTTTTATGGATATTTCTGGTGATGGAGGGTGAGTTGTCCAAGTGTACATTGGCCCCATTCAGACCGTTGATCCCCACTTTGCCTGTCATCACTTCCCTTTCTTTGTAATCATCTCTCATGATTGCATCGGAGTTCCCATCACCTCCACTACCTGTCCTTGACATCTCTCTTGAGTTTGACTAAGCACACGTGTGGTGACATATTCGGATGAGTGAAGTCAACTAGATGAAGGTGGCCAAGTTAACTGGCCACTTCAATCGCAACCAACCTCAACCATCTCGTTGTTGTTGCATGCTCTCTAATTATACCAATGCAAACATAGGAGTGGGTTAGTTACTTACTTGAGATATGAATGTGTTTTTTGTGCGGTGTTATGGCCTTTCCTTTTGTTGCATGCCTTTATTTCTTTTGATGCATGCTCTTCGCCTTGCTAAGATATGGTTGTGCTATGTGCAGGTTCCTTTCTGGCTGGATCTGATCTTCAGGTGTCTGCTTCAACCTTCAGATTTGCACCCTCATGTTGCTGATGCTAGATTTTAATGGGATCAACTGCTACATGAATTCCTATAGCAGCTCCTGTAGTTTCTTCTCCCTTTCAAATTTTAGCTTTTATGTGCTTGGAGCTATGAGGATGATGCCAAAAATGTGGATAGAGATGGAGAGGAAAAAAGTAGGCTTCAGGTGAGGTGGATGGTGCGGTTCCCTTTCTTATTTTTTGTTTTTTTCTTTTTCTAAAAAACTGTTTTTTAGTGTTTTCTTTCTTGGACAGGAAGAAGAATGATGTTTGGGATGTGATGCAGTCTAGAAATGATGGAAAAGAGGTTTGAAGAGGAGGATTTATAAATCTTTTATGAAGCTTCCCTATTCCTCAAACTGCATTTAAAATAAATTTCTGGCTCTCTGTAATTTCTACAGGAGCCTCCTCTAGAAAACACACGGCCTCCTGTAGAAAACATAGTTTTCGGAAAAGAAGCATAGTGAGGTGAAAAGAATGTCAAGAATGATGGAGAAAGGTGAGGGAAGATAGGATAGGTGTTGGTATTGGTTTCAGAGCTCCCTTGGCACCTGTTGTTGCTTCCTGTAGTCCTCCTGCAAACCTGCAATAAAACTGGAAATTCATTTTTCTTCTTTTTTTTCTTCTTTTTTTTGTTTTTGAAAACAACCAACGCGCCTCAGGGAGGTTTTCACCCTAGTCGCCTGCCCTGGTCGTCTCCAAGGGAGGTTTTCACCCAGGGATCTAATTTTCTTTCTTCTCTTTTTTCACACCACTGGGCCGCCTCAGGAGAGGTTCTCAACCCAATGATGGGACTCAAGCACCTCATGGAGGTTTTCACTTGAGTCCTTATTATTTTTTTGTTCTTTTTCTCTTTTTCTTTATTGAGTGGGTGAAGTGGAGGCTAAGACATGTTCCACTACCATTACTGACTTATTCAATCCTTCAATGAACTCTCGCTTGGAGAGGGGTTTCTTGTAGACTTTCAACTGGTGTCCATTGACAAGCATGGGGATGGCTTCATCATCAATGGTTCTGATCAGAACTGAACCATTGTCATTGCATTTCTCCACAGTGTAGGGTCATAGCCATCTTGTCCTCAACTTGCCGTTGAAATCTTTATATCTTCAATCATAGAGTAGTGCCCAATCTCCCTCTTGAAATTGCTTCTCTTTGATGTTTTTGTCATGCCATATCTTCCTCTGAAGCTGGGATACCTCTATATGGACAAGCACCTGCATTCTGTATTCATCCAATCCATTGACCTGGACTAATCTTTCTTTCTGTGCATGGCTAAGGTCTAGGTCCAGTTGAGCTGCCATTCTTAGTGTATTGAATTTAAACTCTATTGACAGAAAAGCCTTCTTCCCATATACTAGTTCATAGGGTTTGAACCCTATAGTGGTCTTCCATGTTGTGTTGTAGGCCCAGGTGGCCTCAACTAATCTGTCTGCCCAGTATGTTTTGCTACTGCTCACTACCTTAATCATGATCCCTTCCAAATCTCTTTTAGTGACTTCCACCTGTGCATTGGCTTGTCGATGGTAAGGGGTGGAAGTCCTGTGCTTGATTTTATGATGTGTGAGCTGGTCTTCAATCAAATTGGAAGTGAACTAGATGCCTTGATTATTAACCAACTCCCTTGGATACCCAAACTTGTAGAATATGTTTTCCCTCAAAAACTTAGATACTTTTTCCTCTATGTTATTAGGAAATCTTGTGTCCATGCAAAGCTGCTAGTCCAACTAAGACGGGTAGCTATCTTAGAAATAAACAAACTAAAGTTACTTTCGTTTTCCTTTATGAGAAGTAGATAAGAGAGAAGCAGAGTACCAACCTCAATCTTTCGCTTGGTTCCTTGCTTGTTTCCTCTCCCCTCTGACAAGATCTTTGCTGCTCCTTCCTTGCTTACCCCACTACAAAGAGCACTTGTAAAGTCAAAGCAGCATAACACCATCAAAGTACAAAAATCTGCAATCATAAACAATATAGGACCAGATATATATTGACCACAAAAATGCATATATTATCAATCATACAAGAATTTGGAGGAAAACTTGAATAGCTTTATTGATAGAAAGAATAGCAGAGAGGATTACAACGCATTGATCTGACCCAGCATGAAAGCCCTTCTTCACCTCATGAAAATCTTAGTTCACCCAACACTATGATGTTCCACCAAGAAACCAATAGCACTTCCTTACAAAATACAAGATTCCAACCTCTAGATCTCTATGATGAGGGATCCATATATAGATGTTTGCAGGGGGGTGAGTCAGCTTCTGGGATTTTTATTATTGTCCTCTCTCTGATAGTTCTTCGTTCCACTTGGAGATTCATGATCTCTTACTCATCCCTAGGCGAATTCAGAGAGGCAAGTGTCACAGGAGAAGTTTTTGGAAGATTCCATGACCATCCACCTTGCAAACTGTCTCTGCCATTTGTCTACTCTTGCCCATCACACCCTATAGAAGGGCTTTCCAGTATGCATCACACATTTTGCATGTTGCAGCTGAGATGCATCACACCCTTAGCACTGAGTAGTCTGTATGGTCCAGTTTTGATCAGTTCTTAGCAGTTTTTCATGGAGAACTTCTGGGAGATGATGTAATCAGCTAACCTTGTTCCTTTAGGGTGTGAAACAACACTTTTAGGGACTTAGAAGCCCTTGGTTTATGGACATATGTGATTGGGGTTGCAGTGCCCAAATATGTCTATACCGGTTGCCCCCTAAAGCATGAGGTCGAAAATCTTTTGATGTCGGGTGAAATGCTTTATCATCAGGATCCAAGGTTTTTCGAACTACAAGGCGACCTGTAATAAGATACAATACAATACATTATCTTCATAATATTTTCATGATCTAGCTAAGGCAGGCATTCCCATGCTCAACTTTATAAATTCATTTTCATGTACATAGGATAGACAACCATCTGTGTGGCACATTGATGATTCTGATAGAGCCATCATCCTTTGATTCAGATCATCATCTATGCCGTATTATGTACATTTGATGTCTTTATTTTCCAGAATATATCGTAGCCTGGATGGATGAAACTAGATCCAGGGTCTTCAAACTCATTCAATATTCACCCGAAGTACAAGTCAATCCATGTGAAAAGATGTTCTAGAGTCGAACATGGAAAGACATCACTTGATTACCAGACAATAATGTAAGCTATTAACAAGCACGAGAGGAATCACCGATAATGATGATGACCCTCAAGGTAAGACAATAAAATTCATGTGGTGTGAAAAAGGAACTTGTCATCGAACACCATGCAAAATCTTTCGGTTGAAGGCCATTGATGTAAACCTATCACCGAAAGTGAGAAACTTTCCATTGAGGCATGCAAGCTTCAAAGTACTGAAAGGGTTGTCCCTAGATCGACTTCTTAGATAATGAGATATTGTGGACAAGAAGTGACCTGTCGTAGGAGGGCCTTAATGAATCCCACATCTACGACACAGAACGGAGCAAATGATTTTGTGGAGGTGAAAATGATCTCATGATACAAGGTTCAGGGTGGCGGTCATGAAAGAATGAAGCGTGAAGGTATTGCAATAGATGAGACACAAGCTAGGTTGGTAAATTCTCTGAGTGACTTCTCTTGAACATATCAGCAACACTGAAATGGATTGGTAGCATTAAACCCAAAGATGGATGGTACGATGGACCAATGGTAATATGACCAGTGAATGGAATAACCCAACTCAACTTAGACATGGAGTGAAAGTGTCATGTTCAAGAGCGACTTGCTACCAATAAAGTTTCTTCAAGTTTTCTTCCCAATTTTTCCCCAGTCATTGCTAACCAGTACCTCTTTATTTTTATCAAGCTTGAGGAGGATGACATATGCTTGTTCTATAATTTTCCCTTTGGGAAAACCCTTCGTTATGTTTTAACGAGCCTAGAAACAATGAAACTCATTCTTGTCTACATGACAAGTTTGTCGCTATTGGTTTTAATGAGGTTAATGACAAACATAACTCAATCCTTTTTCAATTTTAGAGAGTCTGAAAAGGGATAGAAAGGAAACTCCAATAATCCTTTTTTGTCATATAATCCCTTAAGTCTGAAAAAGTATAAAATAATACGAAAGGGATGAATTTTTTATAGTATTAATGAGTCGGACAAGAAAAGCACTCGATCTTTTTGTGTAATGATCCCTCAGGTCCAAAAATATTAAAATCTAGAGGAGGGATAGCACTTCCAATCGTTTTAATGAGCTGGAGAGGCCAATTGCTTGGCAATCTTTTCATATTTTACGAGTTAAATGAAAAGAGCTTAAAGGAGACTCATTGTTTGAGGAACGAGTGATGTTTTTGGGTAGCAGTTGGTTCTAGGTGAGGTTTAGAACTTTCCAATCACAGCAATGTCAAGAGGATGGCTAATAGAATCACTCGTCATAGTTGTTCCTCAAAAGGGTAAACAATCAAATGGAGGTGTATGATCAGCTAAAACAGAGTGGAGGTGATGATAAGAACACGACCAAGGCTCAAAAGTTGATGATAATGCATTCACAATGGTTATTTACCAGAGGTGGGTTCATTTTTTAATGAGCTTAAACTCTGGTCGAACATATGCTCATTGCTCAGGTTTAATTTTTAACGAGCTTGAACTTTGCATAAAACTACTTGTGATAATGGTTATTGATATTCGATTCACCATTAACACTATGTTCCTTTAACGATCTTACTACCTGTTCAACTCCTCCATAAAACTAATTAGAAATGAAAATACATGCTTTAAAAATGAGTCGAAACACTAATACCCTACTCGAATTACGTGAAAAGTAATTTAAAAGTGGTTTTTACCCCTCATTTCACCATTTCATTTGAGTTTGGGATTGTTGGAGCTCCGGAGGTGTTTTCCCCTTTGATTTTCACCAGCTGATTCCAAGATATTTTGTGGACGATTCATGGCACCGTCTGGAATAGGTAGGAGCTAAACCTGAGCTCTTCAATTGCATTCTTTCCTTTTTGAATTTTGAGCATGTTTCCCTGCCTTTCTAAGCCCCTGGGGTTTGAACAATTCGCTCTGGTCCCATCGCACCCTTTGTACATCGAAAGGTGTGATGCATATTGGCCTATCCATTGGCCAGTCAATATGCATCTCACCCACTACACAACTGGGGTGCGATGGGTGCAAGGAGGAAAATTTTTGCACTAGTTTTCATAGAATTTTTTACTGTTTTTTGCCAAATCGGGATCCTGACTCTTCTCTTGTTTGTTTTTTAGAGATTCATTGGAGCAAAATGGTTGTCACATGGCAAGAAAATGAGCATGAAGAATAGGACATGGTTGCCTTACATGATCAAGTTCTTTCGCATATCTAGCATGAGGCAACAAATCAACTTGTTGCAATATTTCCTTAATGCATGGGATCCTACCAACCATGTCTTCCAGATCAGAGGCAAATCCATCCCCTTAACTGTTCTGGACCTATACTTTTTGATCGGTTTATCGAGGCGTGGTGCCCCTTTCTCACTATCAGGTTCCGCCCAGGGGGTGAATCCATGAGGAATTATATTCACCGATACTGTAGAGAAGGATCTCAGCCGAGCAGGGACAGCAAGAACAATATTCGAGATGTCATTGACCGGTCCTTGAGGAGTATTATATTCACCTTTGCTAGATTCGCTGGCAGCGTGTCTCTTCACTTGGCCAACAGGTCCTATATGCATTACGCCTTGGAATGCCTCAAACCAAAGGTGTTCAACTAGTGTGATGAGTACCTCTGGTGATAAAAGAACAGCTTACCAAGTTAAAAAACAGAAGATCCAAAAACTTTGGCTATGGTTCTATTTTGATCACTTTTGCCTTGGAGAAGATCCCACTAATGTAGCCACAGTACATTTCACTTGGTTTTCCACCACCGACTGAGCCACGGATGCAGAGATGGATTGACCTTATGCCCTGACATGCTGGTCAGTCGTAGGTTTCTTTCTTTGATGCCTTCCTCGAGTGGTTCAACCATCGGGAGATGTTTTATGCCGAGTGTCTGTATGCTGGTATGGATTTCTAGGGTGACCCGGATTTGGTGTTGCCGGCTGGCAAGCAGTGGGGTGTTATAGGTAAAATCTCTAACCATATCCTTGTTTATTGCTTTATAATGTTCTTGTGCTTTCCTTTGTCAAGACTAATCTAAACTCATGTGCTCATGCAGATATCGGACCAGTACGACCAACAATACGCTTTAGAGCACCAGCTGCCATTCCAGCAGGAGAGGTTGTAGGGAGGGCTGTCCTTCACGACCTAGATGTGGCTAAGACTCTTGCAGCTCTGCAGGATCAAATCAAGGGTCTCACCCCTTGTATCTCGGATGTGAGGACTGACGAGCTACCTCTTAGACTACAGCGACATACAACTAGCATGCCGAGTTGATGGACTAGTCTTTTATGCATGATTTCACAAGTGGTGACTTGTTATCACCAACATCATTAGACTAGGGTGCTTCCTAGAATTTTGAGTTTTTGGGTCATTTGACCAATTTTGTCTTGGACACAGAACACTATGTATAAACCATAAACAATTATATATATATTTTTGATTTTGGGAGTACTAATTTGGTTAAGTTATATGATCCTGATGCTTTTCCTTTATAAATGTCGCAAATGTCTATCTAACACATAATTTGCCAATAAGTCTATTAATGTGTTTAAGTTTCAGGAAATATGTTGATATTGGATAAAATCGAACTGTCTTTCCAAAATCTTGACCCTTAGTAACATACGATAGATAGCTAGATTCCGCACAGAATAGATGCTAGTGAGTTGTAGGATGACTAGTCGTGAGTCTAGCCTGACGACAAGTTTGCATATGCCATGCCCAATGGCATCAGAGAGGAGCTCTACCAACACACTGTATTCAGAGATGTTGTTCATTGATCAACCCATACTTACCCCTCTAAAACTCACTAACTCGTCGCTTGGATCAAATATGGCCCAGGCCACAGAATATAGGTTTCGCGAACTATGACTCGCTCTGTCTGCATATCCAACAAATGATTCCAATAGGTTCAACATCTACAACAAATGCCAAAGTATATTACCTAACCAAAAGGATTAGTCTTAGCGAAAACAAAAATGTAACAAAAGAACATGCAGAGGTTACTACACTAAATCAAGCATAGTAACGCTTAAGGTACAACCCATTTCAGGGTTGTGACAGTGGAATCCTATCATAACCCACTAACTCGTAGGCTCCTTTTCCCAATACACACTTAACAATATAGGGGTCCATCCATAAAGACTCGAACTTACCTACTCCCAGCTTGTCGGACTCCTGGTCGTAAAGTAAGACCAGGTCACCTTCTGAGAAGGCACGGGGTTTGACATTCTTGTCAAACTGTGCCTTAACACATTTATTATGTGCTTCATTAGCCAAGGTGGCATCACAACGGGTTTCATCTAGTTGGATTAATACCAAGAAACGAGCCTCCTCTTCTGAAGTTTCGGGGAGAAGGCTGATTACGAGCTTGAGGGACAAGATTTTGCACTGAACTGGTAAGATTGCTTCTAGGCCATACACCAGCTGAAAGGGTGTAAACCCGGTCGCATTCCTCAGTGATGTCCGGTATGCCCACAAGGATGAGTACAGGATCAGGTGCCAACTCCGTTTATGGATTCCAATAATCCTTTGCAGCATTCGCTTCAGGACTTTGTTGATTACCTCAACTTGCCCATTAGCTTGCGGATAATACGGAGTAGAGCTGTCGTGGGACAGTCCTAATTTGGCAGCCAACTCAACCATCATGTGATTGCGAAAATGAGATCCATGATCTGTGACTATAGCTTGTGGAACACCAAATCTGGAGACTACATGATTGAAGAAGAAAATAGTTGTCGTTTCGCCGATGTTGTTTAATGTAGGCATCGCCTCAGCCCATTTCGTAAAATAGTCAACTGCGACTATGATATACCCATTGCCCCCAGCCGAGGTGGGGTTACATGTCATGAAATCTATGCCCCATTTAACGAATGGCCCAACAGCAACTACTGGCTGCAGAGGTGTGGGGGTTATTCTGGTTTTGCGATCGAAGATTTGACAAGCATGGCAACTTCTGATTGTGGTTATGCAATATTTGAACATTGTTGGCCAGAAGTATCCTGCTCATAAAATTCTTTGTGTCGTAGCATAACTAGATTGAAGGCCCCCACATGTGCTTGAATGACAATTATTTAGGACTTTTTCGGCTTCCTCATAAGTGAGGCAACTCTGCAGAACTGTATCGATACCATGACGGTAAAGCGTATCACTGATGATCATGTAGTCTTTTGCTTGGTATTGAGTACGTTGTTGCTCTGAGCGGGAGGTATTAGACCTATATGTTTGGGTCTGGAGATAGATGATTATATCTCCATACCAAGGATCACTTGAAGATATCAGAAACAAAGATTCATCCACGATTGCTTCTTCTGATGTTGAATCATTGGACGATAATGGGAAGTCACATAGTAACTCCGCGAAAACCATGGCTTTCTTTGATTTGGATTTTACGAATTCGAGATCAAACTCTTGCAAAATTGCTATCCATTTGGAATATTTCCCCCTAGTAATTGTCACAACAAGATATAAGTCATCAAGTTACAATCTGACAAAATGGTAGTTTTTCGGAAGAGGACATAGTCTCGAAATCTCTGTACAGCTTGACCAGATGCGAGAGCCAGTTTTTCAACATAGGAGTACTTGCTTTCTGTATCGTTTAAGTTTCGACTTAAATAATACACGGGATGTTCAATTCCATTGTCTTCTTGAACTAAAAACATCATGATGGTTGTATCTGCTGCAGCTAGATACAGGTTAAAGTCTTTTTGATAATCAGGAGCATACATTAATGATGCTTTTATTAGGGATTTCTTTAGAGAATCAAATAAAGCTTGCGTGACCTAATCCCAGATGAAGGGTACTTCTTTTCTCAATAGACGCGTATAACCTTTAGCAAGTTCGACGTAATTTGGAATGAACCTCCTTAGAAAGTTTGCTTTCCCTTGGAGTTTCTGAATCTGAAGCAAATTTGAAGTTGGAGGCAAATCAATGATTTCCTGAAACTTACGTGGGTCGAGACGAATCCCATCCTTCGAGACCACAAAGCCAAGTAAACGATTAGAACCCACACAAAACACATATTTTTGTGGATTGAGTCATATCTTGTAGTGTCACCAACGTAGAAATATCGCTCTTAAATGCTACGGATGATTGGTCCGCTTTTGCGAATGAGCTGGAAGATCGTCGAGATATGGTTGAACGATGTTCTTGATGTCATGGAAGGCATAATTCATTACCCTCTGAAACATTGCCCCTGTGTTCTTTAAACCAAAGGGTAGCTTGCGGTATGCGAATGTGCCCCACAGACAAATAAATGCAGTCTTTGACTGGTCGTGTGGGTGGATATTTATTTGATTATACGTGGAAAATCCATCCATAAATGAGAATATTTCACATCTGGCACATTCATCAATTATCTGGTCGATAAAGGGTGTAGGGCAGTTGTCCTTCAAACAAAATTGATTTACATCCCTATAATCGATGCACACTCTAATCGTTCCTTGATTTTTCATTACAGGAACAATATTCGATATCCAATTGGTTAGAGGAACTAGGTAAATAAAACCAGCATGGAGAAGTTTTTCAAATTCTACTTTAATGGCAATGGCTTTCTTTGGGTGCACTTGTCGAAGCTATTGTCGTACTGGTTTGACATATGGATTATCTTAATTTCATGTTCAACTATGCTCGAGTCAATGCCTGGCATTTTATTATATGACCAAGCAAAGACATCTCTAAACTCGTGAAAGAGAGCGTAATATATTTCCAGTTTTGAAGAAGAACAAGATTTGCCGACATGAATATTCTTTACAACATTTGTTTTGATCGAGATATTTATGGTGATAGTCTCTTCAATATTGAACAGGTTTCGCTCGGAATCCACCGTATTTACAGTATTTGATAAGAAATCAAAAACTGAGGGATGATCAAGGTCACTGGAACTATCTTCCTTACAATCCGGAAGATGGGAACGATGGTGGTAATCTTCCCATGGTGCCCCATCAATCATCATTGTCTGAACAATTCCTTCGTCTGTAGAATGTACTTGCGACCAAGGATCTGAAGGGGTACCATATTCCTTAGACCTATCTATCCAAATGCTTGATGAGCGTTTATTTGGGTTCACCTCCCATGCTGAAAACATTAATTGCTACAATATTTCTATTGGGCTTGGAGGCAATACCTGTTGATGATCCATGTTAATATCGTTTTCAGACATATTTTGAATAGAAGACACCATATTGCAGGTTCCCACTATGGCAACTTCCGCCAGATTGTTTGGAGGCGGTAGGGAAAAAGTCCCCATCAATGTAGGGTGTTTTAGTAGGCCTATCCTGATATTTTGAAGCCACTGAGGGCTTCCGTGGATCATCAGAATGCTTCTCGTAACTTGTGAACTGTTGGGGAGAAATGTTTGTTGGTCGACGATTGTAATTCCTCCTTGGAAGGGAAATGCAATCTTCCTAAAGTACGTCGACACAACGATAGCCATAGCATATATCTAGGGCCTTCCCAGCAGGATGTTGTAATCGAGGTTTCCGTCGATAACTTCAACATCAATTTCTACTGTTTTGCCCCCAGTTCGACTTGCAAGTTACTTAAAATCCCGTATGGGGTGTATGTTCGTCCATCAAATACTTTTAATGTCATTGATGATCGCGACAAGGGTGGAAAGCCTAAATTTTTCCAGCAACTCATCAACATAATACATGTAGATGCCCTCTCATCAATAATTGTTCAATCAACAGTTTTGTTGAGGGTTTTCACTTGAATAAGGAAAGCGAGTTGAGCTAGTAACTAAGGGTCATATCCTTTATGATTAAAGGCCACAAGATTGGAATCTGTTGGGTCAATCCCACCTATTGCCGATAATAAAGCCTACTTTTGGGAGGGGCAATTTTGCAGTACCTCAAGTGTCGACATAGCAGACAGCGATTGTGCCAGGTCCTCTACTATATTATAATGTTGTGCTACTTGGGCATGAGGAATAAATGTTGATTTTTGTACCACTCACTTTGGCGGTTTTATCATTAGCTCAGGAATGATGGGTGGCACAACTTCGGTTGAAGTTGTTGTCGAACTACTAGGTTGATCATTAGCCTTGTTGTTCGACAGCTGTGCATTCCTGTAATATTTATTCCTTGTCAATATCAAAGCATCCTTTTACTGATTCGAAATGGATAGCATAAGCACTTGGGATGGGGAAGCATTGTCAATAGCAACCAGATTGGTTCCTGGATTTAGAAACGAATCCGTCAATACCGCCGAGGTTTTTGAATTCTTCAAGAATTTTCTAAGCTCAGCTTTATGTGGACAATCTCTCGTCCAATGATCCTCATCGCATATAAAACATGCATGGCTTGGTTTCCTTTCTCCAGATGGGTTTGCAGAAGATTTTTTAGGAGACGACTCTTCCTGCTTCTTCTTCTTCCCTTTCTTTTTCTTCTTGCCCCTTAGTTGCTTCGATTCTTTGCCTTTGTCAATTGACATGGCATTAACCTCCAAGGCGAGAAGTTCATCATTTTCATTTTTACTAGAAACCATACGGGCTTTCTTCGGTGTAGCCTTTACGGCTTTTGTGCTACTCGTACCTATCACACCATTGCTGGCATGAGAGTCTTTGTTCGATTTAGGAGGGGGAGGAACAGAGAATTCCAGTCTAGGAGCATCAGGGATTTTATCCTAGAGCGTACCCGACTGAGTATAGATCAAGTCTAGATATTGTGCATGAGCAATGAATTTCTCTTTAGTGGCGACTCCTCCCTTTGCCACATCTTCTGTAATAGAAGGTAATAATGACTTAATAAACCATTTAGCTAGCAGCTGATTAGGAAAATATGTTTTTACCATTCTATGATGACGTCGCCACTCATGAATATGATCAGATATGTGAGTGGTCGTCGTCTGCTTGAAATTGGTAAGAAGCTTTGTCCCTATTTCATACCTTATTGGTACTTGAAAATTGGTTAAAAAGGTTGTGGTGAGGGTGCTGAAGTTATCAAATGAAGCTCTAAGCAATTCGATGTACCATTTTGCTGTCGGACCAGTTAACGTTCGCTGAGAAAGGCGAAGCCTAATCAAATCATCATTGAGAGTGTTGGATGAACAACATAGATGAAAGGTCATCACATGATTCGACGGGTCTTCACCCGAATTTCCATTAAATTTAGGAATATCTGACAAAATTTTATGAGGAATCATTAGCCACCAAGGGGCATAAGTAATTGGATCGTTTGTTAGCCGATTTAGATCTGGTAACTCTAAAGTTACCATGAAAGGCAATTTTTTATTCAGGTTAGGCGAAGCATACCCAGGATAAGATGGAATCGCCTGAGTGGTTGTCTTTGCATACCAGCATAATGTATTTTATGTTGAAAACTTTAGTAAGGTTGATGGGCATAACCATTATGATATGATTGATTTTGACTGTTTTGAATATGCGGTTGTTGATATTGTACCAGCCATCGTTGTGACGCCATTTGTTGTTGCCCAATACTAGTTGTTTGACCAAGATGAGGGGTAATAGTACCCGTTTACGCCTGGGTCATTCCAGTTAAGGAACCACTAGTCGGTGATTATGGTTGCGTCATAGAGACAAGAGGTCGTTGCATTATGACATAAGAAACTTGAGGTTGGCATACAACAGGCAATGCTTGTACTTACAACACCGTCGCAATAGCCAGCGTAGTGGGGATATTTGACATAGGTAGACTTTGTTGCATTGAGTATACAACTATTGGTTGTTGAGGAAGTATTGGCACCCAACCACTGGATGTAATTGCAGCATAACCTGAATTCTGTTGTGAACTCTCGTACGGTTGTTCTCTCAAAGGAAACAATGAAAGGGAATATTGGCCCCCATACGGTGGAAATCCAGTGCTCAAAGGAATTATTTACCTTTGGGGACCGGACTGCCCAAATTGATACTGTTGCGAAGGATCAATTTACTGAGACTCAACATAAGAGATTCCAGATATTATTCCGGACAAACAAACGAGAGCTAACCATACTGTCGAAACAACCCCTAGATGAACTCTGTCCAGCGATTGAAAGCTAGTTGGGATAGATGGTATGCGAGCGAACATCATTGGAGTAGCAGTAGAAGGTTCCACCGTTGCTGCATCAGATGACACAGTCCTGGATGTCAACGATTGTTCAGACATATCTAGTCTATCCAAAAGATTTCATAGCGATTCTACAAGAACTTCCGATGACGGGAGACTAACTTATGATGAAGAAGGATATAGGGTGATCCCAGCTCCAAAATGAAATGGAGTACTAGATGGAGGATCCTCCACAATCTCTTTTATAGCAATCAATCTAGGTGGAAGAGGTAGACTGTCAGGTCTGTAAAACATTTTTGGTGCCGAAGAAGGTATAGATTCTGTAGCGACAGCGTTTGGAGAATAACACCTTCCAAATCAGTTGTAGATGGAGTTGGTTTAGGAATAGAGGTGTTTACCATCATACTAGGATCATTTCTAATGTCCTCTTGTGGCTGTAGAACTTCTTGTGTAAAGGTAGGTATACCAAAAATGGTTGGAGTAACCGGAGTCCCTGAGGATGTTGGAACACAAGTTCCAAGAAAACCAGGGGACTTTGATCCAGTTAAACGAGTTCTCTTTGTCCAGAATAGTTTCATTTTCGGAGTCAAAGATGGTTGACTCATAAGTCTCCGTGAATGACAAGGTTTTGATTGACTTTCTTCCACGATTGTGGATTACTCAATCAACTCAAAATAAAGGGGAAAAAATGATTCTGAATTAAATGAATTTTAGACGCTTTGACAGAACATGTTTTTTCAATTTTTGAGAGTCGAGAAAAAGCTAAAGATGGCTCTAGTCGCCTTTGAGTTTTAATGAGCCTGAAGTGACAAGTGCTCAGATTGACCCTTTCCTTTAAGGAGTCTACAAAGGAATAAAAGAGACTACTCTGGAAATCTAGACAGATGGATTACCAAACCAATTGCAAAATTGCAGAATACTTTTTACGGTATGGCAGTCAATCTTCCCGAATGTTTTGTTTAGTGCATTGCAATCGATAGGGTGGCAGACATGGCTTCCTAAGGATGAAGGATATAGCCTATTGCGGTCTCCCAATATATACTAAACGATATGTGGGAGCACAAGTCCATATTGGCACTTGTTGTCTCAAAGAGGAGGAATCACCCAACCTACAATGAAAGAGATAGCTACCAGACTTTACGATGCCGGGATACGTCTCTAGCCTAGACTTCTAAATGTTGTGCGTTAGGTTCCAAAGCATTTTTATGTTCATTGAATTTATTTTACAGTTGATCTTCCTTAAGAAGTTTGCCTTTAAGGTTCACCGCGTGATGTAGATATACAATTCCCAAAATGCAATCTAAGATGATAAACAATCATTTAATCTTCTTTTTGCAATGAAAATCCTAGCTACTAAGGAAAGAGAAGCAAAATTCTTTCAATATAGAGCAGAGAGCACACACTAGATGCACTATCCTAAATCAAACCAACAAGCAATCTAAATGAAAACGCACATGCATGTATTTGTTTTCTACTTTCTTAATGTGTGAATGACAAAAAGAATGCTAAGTACAAATCTGAATTATCTTTTCAAAGCAACAGTACTAACAATTTTTCTTCAAAATACGAAAGGAAGACAATGACGACACTTTGCAATTTTGAATTGAAAACTGCTTTTGTCACTCAAAAAACTACTAATTCAAATCAAATAAAAGAGTAACAGTATAATCAACCATCAAGAATAATAGGATTCTTTTCTTTGACTGAAAATGACACTTGCGAACTTCCAAATCAAAAGACGACAGTTCGACTAAGCTACTTCTTTGTAAAAGAGAACTGTAAATGGTGAATAATACATAAAAACATTCACAATTCTTTGTATAATGGAGGTGGAATAATGGAAAGGAAGGGAGTTTCCACAGTGGTATATTGATCACAAACAGCAAAACTCCTGAATAAAGCTGAAGAGAGTGAAGAAAAAAACAAAATCTGGAGGCAAAATTAGCCTTATCTGATCATCACACCTGTAACACAGGGAAACAGGGATGCATCTCACCTACTACACATGGGAGGTGTGATGCATCCAGATTCCCTAGAAGAGAGGGTTTGATGGTATAGGGACGAGACTTTAACTTGGTCTTTGGTCACAGTTTGAAGCTTAGTTTAGGGATTTAGGCCAAGCTAATGATAGTCAGTAAATAGAAATCGCAGGGGCTGATCTAATGAGGTTACTTGAGCCACCACTAGGGAAATTAGGATGTTTGAAAATTGATTGTTCAGTTTATAAACAAAACCTGGAGATAGACTGAAGCAGCATTGATCTACTTTTCACTTGCATAGAAAATGCAGTTTGAAGGCTAGCTGGCTTAACTTCAGGCTCCACCTGTAGTTTATAAAGCAAACAAATATAGACAAGCAAACAAGCAATTCGCTCCCCAGTGGATTCGCCATTTTGTTATCAGGAAATCTAGTGTCCATGCAGAGCTGCTAGTCCCACTAAGATGGGTATCTATCTTAGAAACAAACAAACTAAAATTACTTTTGTTTTCCTTTATGAGAAGTAGATGAGAGAGAAGTAGAGTACCAACCTCAATCTTTCACTTGGTTCCTTGCTTGTTTCCTCTCCCCTCCAACACATCTTTGTCGCTCCTTCCTTTCTTAACCCGCTTCAATGAGTACCTGTAAATTCAAAGTAGCATAACACCATCAAAGTATATAGATCTACAATCATAAACAATATAGGACCAGATATATATTGACCACACAAATTCATATGTTATCAATCATACAAGAATGTGGAGGAAAACTCGAATAGCTTTATTGATAGAAAGAATAGTAGAGAGGATTACAACCCATTGATCTAACCCAACATCATCCTCCCAGCATGAAAGCCCTTCTTCACCTCATGAAAAGCTTATATCACCCAACACTATGATGTTCCACCAAGAGACCAATAGCACCTCCTTACAAAATACAAGATTCCAGCCTCTGGATCTCTGTGATGAGGGATCCATATATAGATGTTTGCAGGGGGGTGAGTCATCTTCTGGGATTTTTATTAGTGTCCTCTCTCTAATAGTTCTTGGTTCCACTTGGAGATTCATGACATCTTACTCATCCATGGGCGAATTTAGAGAGGCAAGTGTCACAAGAGAAGTTTCGGGAAGATTCCATGATCATCCACCTTGCAAACTGTCTCTGCCATTTGTCTACTCTCACCCATCGCACCCTATAGAAGGGCTTTCCAGTATGCATCACACTTTTTTCATGTGGAATATGAGATGCATCACACCCATTAGCATTGAGCAGTCTGTATGGTCCAGTTTTGACCAATTCTAAGCAGTTTTTCATGGAGAACTTCTGGGAGATGATGTAATCAGCTGACCTTGTTCCTTTAGGTTGTGAAACAACACTTGTAGGGACTTAGAAGACCTTGGTTTATGGACATCTGTGATTGGGGTTGTAGTGCCCAAATATGTCTATAACACTCTATCACAGCTTTGATTTCTTTTGTCTCTGCCCACTTTGTCAGGTAGTCGGTGGACACAATGATGTATTGCTTCTGTTTTGGAGGGATAATAGGCCCCACAAAGGCCATGCCCCACTTCTCAAATGGCTCACAGGTCACTTGAGGCTACATGGGAATTTCATCCTTTGGAGTGGGTTTCCCCATCCTTTGACATCGATCGCACTAGCTAACATATCTCCTCACATCCTGATGAAAAGTGGTCCAATAGTAACCTGCTTGCAGTATCTTAAAGGAAATTCTTTTTGCTACAAAATGACCTCCACAAAGCCCATCATGACAAGTCAGGAGGATGTCAAGAACTTCCTCCTTCCTGACACATCTCCTCAACATCTAATCTCGGCCAAGTTTGAAGAGATTTCCCCCATTCTAGGTGAAAGGGGCACTTTTCCTTACTATCTTGCTCTTCTCTTTTAAGGATAAGTGTGGTGGGAATTATGTTGAAACCAAGTAGTTTTCTATATCAGAAAACCATGGAGAGAGTACTGAGATAGCAAACAGGTGTTCATCTAGCATTTGATCATCCACCATTCCTTCTTCACATTTTCTTTACTAGGCTTATCAATAATGGTAAAATCAAACTATTATAGTAAAAGCAACCATCTAATAATGCAAGCATTTACATCTAGTTTGTTCATTAAATATCTAATTGTAGCATGATCAGTGTGCACAAAAGTTTGATAGCCTGCGATATAATGTCTGTATTTGTTCAAGGAATACACTATAGCTAGGAGTTCCTTTTCAGTGACTATATAGTTTAGCTCCAACTTTGACAAGTTTTTGCTTATAAAGTATATGGCATAAGGTGGCTTTTCATCAATTTGTCCCAAGGCTACTCTTATTGCTTTGTTCGAGGCATCAGTGTGAATGTGGAAAGGTAGGGCCCAATTTGGGCCTCTCAAAATTGGGGCAGTCACAAGCTTGCTCTTCAAGGTATCTAGGGCTTCTTGATAGTTTTCCAACCATATAAATTCGACATCTTTTCCCAAAAGACCAAAAAACGGAGAGGCTAGCTTGCTAAAATCTTTAATGAATCTTTGGTAATATCCAGTTAAGCCTAGGAAATTTTTGACTTCTCTCACCTTTTGAGGAGGTGGGACCCTTTGGATGATGGCAATTTTGTTGGGGTCCACCTGCAATCCTTGTTGAGATATTGCATGACCTAGCACGGTCCCTTCATTCATACAAAATTCAAATTTTTCTGAATTGAGGGATAGGTTCATCTCAATACACTTGTCTAGAATTTCTCCTAGGTTAGATAAAGCTTCCTGGAAATCAGAGCCATAAGGAGTAAATTCATCCATGTATATCTCTACTGCATCATGAACTAATTTGGAGAATATACTCAGTACCGCTCTTTGAAAAGTGGCTAGAGCATTACACAAACCAAAATGAAGGACCCGATATGCAAAGGTACCCTAAGGACAAGTGAAGGTGGTCTCATCTTGGTATTCTAGGCTAATCTGAATCTGATTGTACCCGCTGAAGCCATCTAGGAAGGAGAAAAAAAATTTCCCTACCAAACCATCTAGGACTTGATCTATGAAAGGTAAAGGAAAATGGCCCTTTTTAGTGGCTTTGTTCAATTCCTGATAGTCGACAAAAATTCTCCACTTACCATTTTTCTTTGGCACTAGCACCAAAGGAGAGACCCATTCACTGTTAGAGATGAGATAGATGAACCCTCCATCAAGCAAATTCTGCAGTTCTTCCTTGAAAATCTCTTTAAGTGCTAGGTTCATCCTCCTTTCAGGCTGCCTAACTGGCTTGCAACCTTCCTTGATGTATATATGATGAGTACTAATTGAAGGGTGCATTCCCTCCATCTCCTTATAACTCTAAGTGAAGGCATCTAAGTTCTTTCTCAGTAGGCTACACAGTTCCTTCTCCTAGGAAGTAGATAGGGATGGATTGATTTTCAAGGTTCTTTTTGGACCTAACTATATATTATTAACATGGAGAGAAGTGTAGTCAACCACACAGAGATTAGTTGAGGGGTTGTTTTGGGTTTCTCTTACTATGTCCTCTAAAGGCGATACACTGGGAGGTGGATTTTGAATCAAATTTTGAATCATATCATCCTCATCTTACTGTTTTCCTCCCATCGTGATTTCTAATGTACAAAGTAGTGTAGAATAAACTTCATCCTCATCTTCCTCCTCCAACCAGAGAGGTAGATCATGTTCTAATGAAGTTTGGGCAAGAGGATATACGATTAACTTCTTGGAAATATGCCCATTCTTTATGGTCATGTTCCCAGCTCGACAACTAATGTAGGCATTGGCAGTAGCCAACCAGGGCCTTCCCAAAATGAGAGGATACCCAGTGAACTTTGTCTTGGGCTGGAGAACTAAGAAATCAGCAGGGTACTCCCAAGAATCAATGGAGACCATCACATCTTCGACAATCCCCCCAGGGGTCACGGTGGAGCGATCTGCTAATTGTAGCATGGTTTTGTTCTTCCTCAAAGAACCCTGAAGGTTGAGTTTGAGAATTGTGTCCTTTTTCATCACATTAATGGCAGTTCCCAAATCAAGCAAAGTGTGTGGGATCATGGTTCCATTGATGTGGACATCAACTACTGGGCTTCCAGGGTCTAGATATTTTGGACAGATTACTTGCCCCAACATCAGGTCAAACAGCTGCACTATGACATTGATGGTTGGGGCATCTCTCTTGTGCCTACCTAGATGCCTAAAGCACTTCTCTTTAATCAACCTAATGTAGATAGGCACATCCTTTATGGCTTGGAGAAGCGGTATCTTTACACATAGATGTTTCAATTCCCCCAGGAGTTAAATTTCTTCTGGGGTAGGTTGGATTGTCATGGATAGTCTCTTAGGAAAGGGTGGAATTCCTTTCGGTTCACTTTCCTATTTATCTTCCTCAACCTCCCTAGGTGGAGGTTGACTATCTGGGAGAACTTTCCCAGATTGCAAGTTAATTTTCTGGATCTCCACAACCTAAGTTGGGCATGATGGTTCCCCACCATACACTTGTTGAGCCTATCCTTTGTTCGGGTTCAGATTCGGCTGGGCAGACATTTGGGGTTGCTTTGGTGGAGCGGGAGGTAACGGTTGTGGTTGGGCAGGTGGTGGAGGAAAAAGAGTGGGAAGAGAGTTGTATTGGGGCCTCCACCCTTAATGAGGTGATTCCATTGAGGTTGTGGTTGAGCATAGGATTGCAATGAATAATTAACTAGCTGGGCATGATATTGAGATGAGAAGGACCAAGGAGGAGGCGTGGACTAGGAAGGATGAGTAGGGGAACCCTAAGGAGGTATGGAAGTGACTGTGTTGGGGTTGTAGTAAGCCTGGGGTGTCCCTTGCATCCCTTACTGGTATGGTCTAGGTCCATGCGGCCTTCTTTGGTTTATGTAATAGAGTTGTTTAGTGGCTCCCTCAGCCCCTTGATATACAGCTTTAAGTTTAGGCAAGGAAGGGCACTTATCTGTAGAATGATTCTCCTCACATACTGAACAAGCCTCTATAGAGTTCAATGGGCATTCATTGCTAGGATGCCTCCTCATGCATGTAGGGAAAAATATGGTGAAATCTCTCTCTTATTCCTCTTGTTTCCTTTTGATATGCAAGGTATCCATTTGCATGGCAAGAGTCTGCAACATCTCACTCTTGAAGTCTTCCAGCATAGTTCCAATTTCCCCCTTAATGGATGATTTAGAGGAAGAGGTACTGGTTATGGGTTGACTCCCCCTACCTTTCTTTCTGGCTGCTATAGAATGGTTTCTAAAAACATTCTTTATGTCTTCATAGGAGAGTTGGTAGATGTCTCCCTTGGCCAGTAGATGGAGGGTGTCTAAAAGATCTTCCTAGACTCCCCTAAGCAGGACCATCTTCAGAGACTCAAGGTCAAGTTTACACTGAACCCTTTTGTAACTAAGCTAGAACCTTTCCTCATAGTCTTCCAGGGACTCATCACTTCTTATAGTCATTTAGAAAATTTCTTCTTTAGTATCTTTTGACCTACAATAGTCTCGATACTTGTCGTTAAAGGCTTGTTGCATCTAAGCCCAAGTTGTGATATTATTGCCAGATAATCCCATGAACCAGCACAATGCTACATCCTTCAGAGTAGAATGGAATAGTTTCAACTTTTGTTCATCTTCTACATAGTCATAGGTTCAACAGATAATAGAAAACTCAAACAAGAAGATGTCAAGATCTTCTGTAGTCAGACCATGGAAATGAGGTAGGGCGGAAGGGCTTATATTCTTCATTATGGTGTCCCCATTGGTCTCCCATATGGGAAAGGTACCCTCTATTCTTTCTCCATTTCCCCTAGCATTTCTGTGTTTAGCCATTAGCTCTAAAGGAATCTTTTCTTCTTCTTCTTCCCCTATAGGTTCTTCAAATATGTCGGGTTGTTCATCTAAGGGTTCTTCTTGATCACAACCATTGAAGAAGAGAGAAGGTTGGCTGTTTGAAGTAGTGGGGGTGTTGCGAAAAAATTTACCTAAATTATCTCTATTCCTACGAGGCATGAAAGGAAATATTTTTGGTTGGTTTTTTGTTTCTTTCTCCCCACACTGATAGTACTTGTAAAACTGAAATTTATTGAACAACCAAACAAATAACAACTAACTGAAATGAACTTGTTGAAATGAAATTTGCAGAATTGAAGAGGAAAGAAAGGAAATGCAAAACTGGAAGAAAGGAAATGACTAATATACTTTTTCTAGAATGGAAATTGCATAATTGAAGAGGAAAGAAAAAGAAATGCAAAACTGAAAGCAAGGAAATGACTAATCTACTTTTGTTGAAATAAACTATTAGCATAATGTTGCAATAGGAAATAGAATCTAATGCTTCCCCAGCAATGGTGCCAAAAAGTGGTGAGCACCAGTATTGTAGTAAGAATGTTGTAACTCCTAGGCTTCCTACTTTACTCTTATCAACCTGGTAGTTCATAACAAACTTCGAAGTGACGGTGCTGTATGCACAAGTACTAGTTCTTACTGCAAGTTGTCACTTGGTCAATTAGTGCAAGATCACTAGGAGCTCAAGCCAACTTCTATGGATTCCATAAGAGGCTCTATATGTGATTAAATAAAAGGAGAGATTACTCTACTGATGCTATTCTAATTGCAGAAAGGAAGACTGAAATGTAAAGAAAAACAAGGAAATCCTAGTTAACCACTAATCCTACTTTTTGCAAAAATCACTATGAAGATCATGAAAAGAATACCATTACCTACTCAAGGAAGTAAACAACATCTACCTAAGCTATTTCTAGAAGTAAATGAGCAAAAAGCATCTTTTTGGATTTTTATGTATTTTAATGTGAATTTATCATGCATGTAATTTGTTTGTTTCTGAATGTGGTAGCAAATAGGTGGTGATGGAGGGAGGTTTTGGGACATGAAAGGATGTAGGATGGTGTGGATGGGTTTAAGGAGGTCTCAGGTGGCCTTCTAGAAGCTTTTCCCAAACTCGAACTTCAAATGAAAGCCTACAGGAAAATCTATAGGAGGACATAGGAAATCTACAAGGGGAAAAATAGTGTTCTACAGGAGGCCTACAGGAGAAGGCCGAGAGAATTTTTCACTCTTTTGAAGGTGTGATAGTGGATGGCGAAGGTAGATCAAGGTTGGTATGAAGTGTTAGGGCACCTAGGGTCTACCAAGAATCATTAGGAGAGAGAAATATAATTGGATTTACTCAAGGAGAGAGAGGAAAGTCTATGGAAAATGCAAGAAACTAAGGCAGAATTGAGGGGAGACTTGGGAAACCTGTAGGGCATGGATCAGATGGATGATGGAATGTCTAATAGGCTAGACTTCTACTAAAAAATATCTTCTACATAAACAACTGACAGATAATCAATGAGATTAAGCAAGCAAGGAAATAAGTGCATCTAAAAAACACAGTTTTTGCATCAAAGTAAACTATGATATATGGAAGAGAATGTTGATAACCATTGCATGAAAGAAAAGCATGAAAGAAGACTATTACAAATAAGGAAATTAGCATGATGAGGAAGTTCTGAATCCAAAAAAACTAAAATATGAACCAATTAGAAAGCTGCAAACACTAGAAGTCCTATGAAGGAGGAAAATCTGTGTTTTTGGGGCAACAAGAGGGTCTTTACCTTAGATCATTGTCCCAAAGGGAGGAAGAGAGGCCAAGGTACTCCTGCTAGCATTTTGGATCTTTTCTTTATCAGTGCTTAACCTTCTATTGAAAACACAAATGAAAGAAAACTACTAAATCATCAAAAATGACCTATTCTTAACCATAAAAGAAATACATATAATAGCAACCTAATCTACAAACTGAAATGAAACATACAAATACAATAAAAGAGGAGCTTGCCTATTTAGATTGGGCCCTAACCCAAGAGCTTCAGCCCTCTGAGGTAACTCAATGCTAACTCAAAAAGGATTCCATCTTTATTCTCAAAACAACAACAAGGTTACATGAACTGTCCAGATAATAAGCTCAAAGTTGAGCAGAGTTACCTAAGCAATACTGCAGCAAAAAATCAACAAAAATTCAACCCTAGTTAGACCCTAGGCCTCTCTACTTATAAAAATGAAGCTCCCAATAGCTTCCTCAAAATTAGGCGAGCTTGGCTCCCAAAACTTGAGATAAACATCAGTTATCCTCCACTTGCTCACCTTCCTGCTAATGCATGACTTGGCTGCCTGTACTCCAAGCTGAACGAAGGGGAATTCAAAGTGGGGAGTAATAAATGAGGGGGATTCCCTCCTATAAGTCCTCTCCTTTGTCCACTTCAAGTTATTGCTGCCATTTGTCCACTGTATCCTTGAATTTGACCACAAAAATCATCAATAATCAGCATTAAACACATATTAGACCTCATGGCATCATAACTAACTCAACCGACTCTATAAGCATAAATATAATCAGGCTAAGAAAATGGTTGATTTAACTAGGTTAAGAGATAAGCTAAGAAAATGGTTGATTTAACTAGGTTAGGAGATAAAATGAGCCCATATAATTACCAATTTATCAGGCTCACCACACCCCTATGGCAAGCTTGTGGATGTGCACCTCGACTGGCTCCTTCTGAGGAATGGCCAACTCTGGGACCATTTGGCATGGCTCCTCGATGACCTACATAATGCAATTTCTCTGATTGGTCACCTTAGTCTCAATGGCGATGGAAAAATCTCGATGTAGTGCCATCTTCTCATTGTTGATCCATTGTTGGCTGATCACCTAGACGGCACGGTGGTCACGAACCCTCACCTCTGCAATCACTCCATCCTGCAAGAGGTGGAGCAATTCATGTGGGAGCCCTGCAATATTAAACCCTACTCCCTTTACGACACTGACAGTGGACCTATCAGCTTCATTCTACATGGTTAGTAGCTCCATCAAGTAGCACTATCGCACTGGAGAACTTCGCGCGCAACATCTCAACAACTTAGGAAGTGTCGATAGCCAGGCTAGTGGACACCATGCCAACTTGTGACACACGGTTCTGCATCTCTTGCAACTGATCTAATAATCACCCTATGAGTGACCTCAGTTAAAGATTTATTAAATGAAGGTATTATAGACTCATGTGTTGGTGTGCATCTATGTTATTTAGGCAACGGATCAATCAGATTGCAAATACACAGACACTTAAGAGGGAAAATAGTAGAGGAAACACAGTAGCAAATAAAAGAACACAAGAATTAATAAGGAGTTCACCCTATCCTCTAGGGCTACATCTACAGTCTATCTCTCAGTGGTGGCCTTATTTTATTGTGTCACAAGAAGAGAATTACAATGCAAGAGCTCAATATGGGTCTCTTGAGATAGATTTGCTTGGTACAGTGGTTCTTGGATTCCCCAAGCCACTGGAGTACACAGACTCTCTTCCTTACCAGCTCTTTGAACTCTCTAGTCTAACAGATCCTCTCAGGGATGGCTTGAATCTCTCAAGCTCTCTCGTGCTTAATGTTGCCTTTGGTTAGCTCAGCCCTTTATATTCTTTTTGCTTTTTGCTTCATTGGTTCTTCTCTTCTCTATCTTCTGTCTTCGTTCCATCCTCTCTGTTCTCGGTTTTTCTGTGTTCATGGCTTTAAGCCATTCGAGCTCATCGTTGTTCGATTCCTATTCCCTTATGTCTGATCACTTGCTTACAGCTACGCTTGGAGTTCCCTGTTTCAGCGTCATCATCAGGTTCATAGGGAGTGGCCACTTGTCCTCCTACAAACTGCACCAGCCTGCTTCATTGGTTCAATTCTACAGTTACGTTGTGGAATGAGTCTTCTTCCACCTTGGCAATTAAAGCAGACCTCAAATTGTTCTAAATCACAGCTTATTCCCTCATTAAATCCGTTCTTACCATCAGGCATGATATCAATAATCAAATCTGGATCCCTCAGATCCAACACCATCCGCTCGTTTCACACGGTCAACTTGCTCAACCATTAGAATGTGGTGAGTTGTGGTTTTCTCTCTCCTTCGCTTGCCACACGTCAGGCGCTGAGTGGAATCGCTCCATTTCATCAAAACTGGTTACCAGCCAAGGATGCCTCCGATCAATACCTCCAATTTTGGAGCGGGTCCCACCTTTAGCCTTTACCCTTTTGTCCCATGGTTTTCTCAGCTCTCACGTGACCAAGTGCTCGGGGCCTCTCCTTCTTGAGGGTTTTTTCCTAGTGATGTGTGATTATGCTAATCGTGCATCAAAAACTACCTCTATTTCCCGATCCAGGCTCCCCAAGGGATAGTCTCTCCTCCCGCGCGGTCTCCACCGGCATCGGTCAGCATGCTTTGACTGAGGTCCTCGTCGTTCCATGCTAGCTGCTAACTACCACTATTTTAGAGTTGTTTTGGATCGCTGCTCTCAATTCTTTCAAGTCTATCCCGACTTGATACAACCATGGTTCTTTTGATTTCATTCATGGATCCAATTCGGATCACAACCTTCCCACTGAAAAGCTTTTGGACCATCAAAGGTTTGTTTTCAAGCACCGACTAAGTGAGGGTATTGTTGTCTCACTTCTCCAATCTCAATCCACTTTGTACTACTCAGCTTTGAACCTTTGAGTCTGATTCTGAGGTACTCAACATTTCCTCTATGCATCGTCATCACCTTCTTGTCCAAGACTGTGTCTTCCTGCAATTCATTCAGATATTTAGGTAGCTGGTCATCAATAGAAGGCAATTGACTCTCCTCTTCAGGATCCTCAATCATTGAAGGTTCAAACAATCTCAAGCAATATGCATTTACGACTGAGTAGATGTGCATGTAAGCTGGTAAATCAAGGCAAAAAGCATTTTCACCAATCTTCTCAAGTATCTTGAAGGGTCCATACCTAATAGACTTTAGCTTTTTACCTTCACCTTGCATCCTAACCTTGCTGATATACAACCAAACCTGGTCTCCAACTTGAAAACTATGCTCCATCTGATGTTTCTCATGCCTATCCTTGTATTTGGCTTGGCTCTTTTCTAGCTATTCCTATACTGCCTGGTGGATCTCCTGGATCTGTTCAATGAACCTAGTTTCCTTGTCCACATCACTGTGTCCATCAACTATGGTATCTTTACCAAAGACAAAATCCAAAGGAGACCTTAGTGTGAAACCAAAATAGTTCTCACAAGGAGATCTCTGTGTAGAAGAATGCTTGGCTCTGTTGTAAGCATGTCACACATAACACAAATGTTCATCCCAAAGCTTAAGATGTTTGTTGCAATATCCTTTGAGTAATTAGATCATTGTCCTGTTAACTACTTTTGTCTCACCGTCAGTTTTTGGATGAAAAGCAATGCTTTTCTTTAGTTTGGTGTCCATCAGTTCCCACAGACTTGACCAAAAATTCCCCACAAATTGGGTGTCTCGATCAGATACAATGGAAGTGGGTAATCCAAAATGAACCCATACATGTTCAAAGAATAGTTTTGTAGTTTGTTCAGATGTAATCTGTTTATTACAAGGTATCAAAATGCACATTTTACTGAACCTGTCCACATCCACATACAGATAATCATGACCATTCCTATATTTAGGTAGTCCTTCAACAAAATCCATGGAAACACTTTCCCAAGGGTGAGAAGGAATTGGTAATGGAGTGTACAAGCCTAGTTTTCTATTGTTGGGCTTGCTTTTAGCACAGATAGTACACCATCTTACATATCTAGAAACTATCTCATTCATTTTTGGCCAATAACAAAATATTTGTAGCTATGCAACTATTTTACTTACCCCAAAATGACATGGTATTAGAGAAGTGTGTGCTTCTCTAACTATCTTTACTCTCTCAGTTTGTGGAATGCAGAGTTTCCCACAATGATATAAGAGTCAGTCCTTTACATGATAATCCAATTCTTCTACTCTTTTGCCTTGACTCAAAGTTGCATATACATCTTTAAAGTTTATATCTTGAGCATATTGTTCAATGTAGCTTTCGTGTAGTGCAAAATTATGCTTAAGTATAGTAGATGCATTTATAAGGGTCTATATAAGATTTCTGCAACTTTGTTATGTATGCCCTTTTTATATCTGATGACTAAATGAAACTGTTGTAGAAAACCCATCCACCTGTAATGTCTTGATTGCTGAAACATAGTATGGGAGTGTAGATATTGAAGTGGTTGATGATCAGTATGTATTACTGTCTCTTTGTCCATTAAGTAATGTTTCCACTTTTTCGCACTCTAAACTAATGCATACAATTCTTTATCATATGTAGGATAGTTAACTACTGCAGGATTAAAAGTCTCAGAACGATAACATATGGGTTTACCGTGCTGTGTCAACACTACTCCCATGGCATAGTCACTAGCATCTGTTTGGATCTCAAATGGTCTTTGTAGATCAGGCATTGCTAGTATAGGTGTTGTACTAATCTTTTCTTTTAAGGTGTCGAAGGCCTTCTGATGTTTTCCTCCCCACAGAAACACCTTGTTCAATCTTGTTAAAGCATGTAAGGGAGCTGCAATTGAGGAAAAATTAGAAATGAACTTCCTCCAATATTGTGATGCTCCTAAGAAGCTTCTTACTTCTATAGCAAAATTGGGTTTAGGCCAGTTTGAAATGACTTCCACTTTATAGGGATCTATTTTCAATTCACCACCCCCTACTATATGACCAAAATAATTTAGAGATGTTTTTCCAAATTCACATTTTGAGACTTTAACATAAATTTTTTCTCTTTTTCAAAATATCTAATGTCTGCTTAACATGATTTAAGTGGTATTCCCATGTTTTACTAGAAATAAGAATTTCATCCAAATACACAATAACAAAATCATCAAGAAAAGTTCTGACTACATCATTCATTAATCTCATGAAAGTAGCAAGAGCAATGGTCAAGCCAAAAGGCATAACCAACCACGCATACAATCCCTGCTTTGTTTTGAAAGAAATCTTCCATGCATCTTGTTCTGCAAATCTGACCTGATGGTATCCACTATGCAAGTCTAGCTTGGTGAAGTAAACAACTTCCTTCAATTGGTCTAAAATATCATCTATGCGAGGAAGGGGATAACGATTTTTAATTGTTATCTTATTTAGTTCTCGATAGTCAATGCACATTCTCCACGATCCATCTTTCTTTCTCACCAGAACAATTGGTGACGCACATGGTGATGTGCTAGGTCTGATGAACCCCTTCTCAAGCAACTCTTGCACCTGCTTCTTGATTTCAACATTCTCTAAAGCAAACAACCTGTACATCCCAATTTTAGGCAATGGAACATCATGCTGCAAAATAATATCATGTACTATTTCCTTTTTGGGTGGCAGACCTTTAGGTTCTTGAAACAAGACATCATACGCTGAAAAAACCTTTTCTAAATCAACTTGCTGTTTAGCATTATAGCCCTCAAATACATTGGTTTTATCAGGTTTTTTGTCCTTTACAACCATCAGTAAGAATTGTTTGCATGAATTTGTCATTCTCTTCATCTACCCTGAGTTTATGAGAGTATAATTATTCTTGAGCTTATGAGCTCTTACAAAGTATTTGATTCCATCTTTAACAAGTAGATACTTGTTCTCAACTCTATAGAGAATAGCCTTTCTAACATACAAGTAAGGACTTCCTAAAACAATTCCACATATATCCAAAGGAATTATGTCTAACTCAACCTCATCTACAAATGCTAATCCAAAAGAAAACTTCAGTTTGCACTATCTAGTCACTTGTAGTTGTGCTTTATCATTCAACCATCCTAATGGGTATGGTTTCTTGTGAGTTGTAGTTGCTAATCCCAATTTCTTTACAATTTCTTCAGAAATCAAATTTACTTGTGAGCCACTATCAAACAAAATATCAATCTTTTGATATTTGGAAACAACTCTAATATGGAAAATCTCATGTCTTTTTCTCTCATGTTCTTCATCAATAATAGATTGAGTAGAACTACTATTAGATGCTTCAAAATTCTTACCTTTTATACCTTTGGCTGCAATGATTGTTTCATCTCCCGAGTCTAACCCCAAATCTTTCTGAATAGCTATAGTAGTCTTCTTCTTCTTGCCCTCGGACTTCTTAGGTCTCAGCTCTGGATGCAGAATCTAGCAATGCTCATCATCATGCCCATCTTTTTAATAGTGAATGCATGAAGCTTTGCTTTTCTGTGCAATGTTTTCCTTCCTTGCTTTCCACTTCTGCTTTGTTTTCTCCTTTCTCTTGCTTGCAGTGGGTTGATATGGTCCCCCATCTTCTGGATTTCCATTATTTCCTCTAGCTTCTATATGAGTAGCTTGTACAGATACTTCATCTATACTAGTGGGATCAAACATGAGGATGGTATGCCTAATGTAGTTGTGAAGACCACCAATGTACTTCGAAAGAGTCTCTGGTGAGTCTAATGAGATTCCTATAATCAATGCCCTCTTCCTAAATTCTTGAGTGTACACTTGCACACTTTTCCCTTTCAACTACCTAAGAGTTTGCCAACTCATAATGGCTTGTTGCATGTAGGCCAATGGATAGAATTGCTTCTTGATTGTAGAAACAAAGTCACTCCAGATAGAGATAGTCTTACCATGTCTTTTCATGTCAGCTTGGGTTCTGCCTTCCCATCAAACCAAGGCAGTTCCTCCTAGACGTAGGCTTGCCAGCTTAATCTTGCTCTTGTCTGAGTCTATGTTCTATACTTTACAATGCACATCAATTTGTCTAATCCAATTGTCCAACTTTTCTGCATTTAGCTCTCCAACATATATAGGCAAGTCAAATTTGACATCTAGCTTAATCAAAGATGTTTTCTTATTGTGCACAGGGCTATTAGGAGGTGTGAGAAAGTTTTCCTCTTTCCCTTTTCCTTTTGAGTGGTCATGGGAATGAGACCCATCTTCTTCTTTATCTTGTTTAGAACCTAATGAATCTTCATCCTTATGCTTTCTAAAGTCCCTACACATTTCTTCTACCATAGACTTTATAGATAGGAAACATTCTATGAAATGAGGGTCTGGCCCCACAGAACCTTCCTTTGACATTGTCCTCTAAAGATAGACTCTCCCAATTACAGGATTAGCTTCAACCAACTCTCCTTCACCTAATTTGAGATTTGATCTAGTGAGCATTCAACAGCTAAACCAACACAAGCTTGTCTAGCCTTACAGCCTAAATCTCTAATACCAATGGATCTGATAATCACCCTGTGAGTGACCTCATTTATAGATTTATTAAATGAAGGTATTACAAACTCATGTGTTGGTGTGTGTCTATGTTATTTAGGAAACAGATTGATCATATTACAAATACATAGAAACCTAAGAGGGAAAATAGCAGAGGAAACACAGTAAGAAAATACACGAACACAAGAATTAATAAGGAGTTAACCATATCCTCTAGGGCTACATCTTCGGTCCAACTCTCAGTGGTGGCCTTATTTTATTGTGTCTTGAGTAAAGAATTACAATTCAAGACCTCAATATGAGTCTCCTCAGACAGATTTTCTTGGTTGGGTGGTTCTTGGATTCACCAAGCCACTGGAGTACATGGACTCTCTCCCTTACCAACTCTTTGACCTCTCTGGTCTGACAGATCCTCTCAAGGATGGCTTGAATCTCTCAAGCTCTCTGGTGCTCAACGCTGCCTTTGTTCAGCTCGACCCTCTATCTTCTTTCTGCTTTTTGCTTCACTGGTTCTTCTCTTCTCTGTCTTCTATCTTTGTTTCTTCCTCTCTATTCCTGGTCGTTATTTGTTCATGGCTTTAAGCCATTTGAGCTCATGGCTATTTGATTCCTATTCCCCTCTATCGAATCGCCTGCTTGCAGATGCGCTTGGAGTTCCCTATTTCAGCATCATCATCAAGCTCACAGGGAGTGGTCAATTGTCCTCCTGCAAACTGCATCAGCCTGCTTCGTCGGTTCAATTTTGCGATTACATCGTGGAATGAGTCTTCTGCCACCTTGGTGGTCAAAGCGGACCTCAAATTCTTCTAAATCGTGGCTTATTCCCTCATTAAATCTAGTCTTACCATCAGGCACGATATCAACCATCAGATCTGGATCCCTCAGATCCAACGCCATCTGCTCATTTCGCGCGGTTGACTTGCTCAACTGTTAGCATGAGATGAGCGGTCGTTTTCTCTCTCCTCTGCTCGCCATGCATCAGGCGCTGAGTGGAATCACTCCATTTTCATCAAAACTACTTACCGCTCAAGGATGCCTCTGATCAATACCACCGGTTTTGGAGCGGGTCCCACCTTTAGCCTTTAACCTTTTACCCCACAGTTTTCCCAGCTCCCACACGACTGAGTGCTCAGGTCCTCTCCTTCTTGAGTGTTTTTGCCTAGTGAATCGCGCATCAAAAACTCCCTCTGTTTCCTAATCTGGGCTCCCCAGGGGCTATTTTCACCTCCTGTGCAGTCTCCATGGGCCTCAGTCAACACATTTTGAATGAGGTCGTCATCATTCCATGCTAGCTGCTAACTACCACAATTTTAGAGGTGTTTTTGATCATTGCTCTATTTATTTGAAGTCTGTCCTGACCTGATACAACCATGTTTCCTTTGATTTCTTTCATGGATCCCATTCGAATTAGCAACCCTATTATGATAGCCCCCAATATTATTTGTTGTTGCTGCTTGAACTATTATAAGGCCTCTACAGTGACATCCCTCACTATGTCACCGATATCATGCAAATCTCTCTTTGTTAGTGTGATGGGGTCCAGTGATGTCTTGGTAGCCTTTTATTTCTTCTTGGACCCTCCTTTCTCCTACTCACTTGGGCATTTGATGAGGGCGGATGTCTCCTATGGGTCCCCGCTGTGCTCTTCTGTCTCCTCCTCTATCTCAAATGAAGGCAACCTCGCACATTTGGTAGAGCCTCGCTTTGCCCCACCTATCTACCTCATTGTGTGTTATGCAGCCTCATGCTCTGCATATGCCTTATCAGTGGCCTCCTTTTTCCTCTTTTCGGTCAGTTGTGTCATATTAATCTTGGCCTCCTCCTTCTTTTTCTGCATAGCGGACTTGCTCCATCCCACTACCAAGTCTATTGCAGCGCACCAATCTACAGGCCATTGATCAAGTATTGCATCAATGGCATCATCCATCGCTAGGTAAGGCAAGTCATACCATTTCTACACAGGGTCCTTCCACACCTTGATGGATACATGATGAGGATCGGCTTTAAATTCTACATAGCCCTATAGGTTAGCAAACATTGTAGGTGGCAACCATGGCTTTCGATTGATGGACATGTGGATTTTCATCTCTAACAAGTTCCAAAATATCTTGCTTTTCTTGACCTGCTGCATGTCCTTGGTCGCCCACAATGAAGTGTACTTCGCTACTTCTGGGAGCTATGGCACAACTTAAGGGAACTCCCTGTCCTCTGGCAGCTCCCATGCTACTAGCACAATTGACAGTAAGAGCCACTCATAGTGGAATGTCTTGCTAAGCTCTTGTGCTTCATGAAAGTTCGCCAGTAACTCACTGCAAAGGTAGTCCGACTAATTGAACTAGACTCCTTCGGCACACTGGGCTACTAGCACGATGACAGGTGCCGACACTTCATCGGCGTGACACTTCCCCATCACTTTCCCTGCTAGAATTTTCATAGCTACCTTTACAGTAGGGTCACAAATGTTGGATATAGCATATCTGCATGACTTCTTCACCAGTTTAAACTTTTCTTTCATAGACTCTGCAAGGGCTTTCTCACCACCTTTTCTGTCAAATATCATTGTTGTATTCTCTCCTATGTAAGGCAATCGCGTTATCCGGTGAATCAATCTATTTGTGATGGATGTTGGCTCTTCTAGCCACAGAAACCGATCATGCACCAAGCATAGAAGTTGCTCGATGAACAATACTGTCACCGGGGTGTAGTTATAGTGTGGCACCCAAAGTAGGTTGAGAAACCCTGCTTTGTCTACTCCTCTGAGCGACTTTCATGGCTCCAATGTGGCCATTCCAGTGTTTGCATCAATCATGCATCGCATTAGCTGCTTGGTCCCCAGGTGTGGGAATTTCTCCTCATCAACCAAGTCCTAGTCCTCAATTTTTAGCAGCGGCACTCGTGCTAAGCATGGTCCCTTGAAAACAATCTCATCTGGCAGAAGAGGGGTTTGCAAGGGGGTCTTGCTCTCATCTATGTCTTTCAGCACCTTGGTCTTTGGCTTTCATGAAGGGACATACTCAGGCAATCGAGTAATAAGGTCAGCACCCTCGCCTTCAACCTCCTCCACTTCAACTCCCACATCCTCATCATCCATTGGGATGTCTTCGATTTATTCCTCCTCTAGCTCCAAATTTATGGCTTTGCCCTTCTCCTGTGCAGTGGGTTTGAATGCCTTTCTTCTTGGTGATGTGCGCACCGGTATGGCAGGCTGCTTTCCCTTTTTATCATTCATGGTCTCCTTGGTTGGGGTCGGCTTTGGTCTCAGTGTTCTCAGTGATTTAGGGACTTCAACTAGTACCTCGACAACATCTGGAGCAACTACTTTTTCCTCCATCTCAACTTCTGGCACCGACTCCTCTGCTTCGGTATCTATGGTTTCTCTAGGCACCGACATGATTTCCTGTAGGAACTCCTATGCCTCCTTTAGCAATGTCTCAAATAGTTTATTGGCTATTAGAAGTTCGTAGTGCTCATATTCATGTGCGCTTGAGAGCTCAACAACTCAATTCTCAAAATGCCAAGTGTTTTTCACTGGACATCCACTTGTAATTTATAGGGCATTTTGAATTCAAATCTGACTGTTCCCCTAAAATTTGGTTCATTAATATCGGATTGGTGGCAAATCTTCGAAGATATGAGCCATAAATTTTGTCTCAAATTTTGGTTTCCCGATCCATTTAGCCACATTTCTACCCTCGAATCATGAATAGTGACTTTAACGGTCACTTTCTGGTCGACTTGCATAATTTCTTCCTGGGTAGTGTAGCTCCCTTCACGCTACCGCGAACCCTATGACACTTCTTTCCTTCACCCAATCCTCTAATAACATAGCTCCTCAACCCGGGAATTGTATTTTATAGTCCCACACCTCCTTTTAACTATCTGGAGTGCTAAGATTGTGCTACCTTCATCTAGTCACATGGCTGGACCTTTAGTATATGGCTTCAATCGACTACCATTCAACTTTCCTGGGAAGGGTTCTTTATTCAACTTGATCAACTATACTACTCCTCCATCGGTAATCTCCTTAATGACATAGGTCTCCAGCCAATGCATTTTGAACTTCCCTGGAAATTTATCAAACTTGTTGTCGTATAACAAAACTAGGTCATTTACCTTAAAGGTGCGTAGCTTAATGTGCCAATCATGCCATGCTTTTTTGCACTACTTTTGGGCCTATTGGTGAAATATAGATAGAAATCTCTCTTCCTCAACCTCATCTAGTTGTGTGAGCCTCTCCTCAAAGGCTCCGCGATCTGTCACACCTGTGAGTGCTAGTATGCACAGACTAGGCACAATATATTCCATAGGCATTACCACTTCAACAACATAGACAAGCCTAAAGGGATTTTGTCCAGTCAACTTCTTGCATGTCGTTCGATAAGCCCATTGTACTGTAGGTATGTGTAGGTCCCAATCACTTCGCTGAGCATTGCAAACCTTGGTCAGTGCATTCTCTAGTACTTTATTGAATGCTTCCACTATCTCGTTAGCTTGTGGGTGATAAGGCGTGCTCTTCTAGTGATATACTTGAAATTCCTTTGTTAGCGTACTGATTGTCTCATTCAGAAAGTGTGTACCACGATCACTCATCAAAATATTTGGACAACCAAATCATGTCAGTACATTCTCAAAGAGGAACTTTGCATCAGTTTCACTTGTGCAATCCTTCATAGATTGTGCCTCCACCCAACGAGTCAAATACTCCGTCATGGTGATAACTTACCTTTCTCCCATCTTTCCTTGGGGCTGAATGGGTCCCACAAAATCTATCACCCACTTCTCAAACAGTTGCAATGTCATTTGTGGATTCAAAGGCATCTCATCCCTCCATGATGGCGTAGTAGTCCTTTGACACACATCACACGCTTTACAGTAATCTTTTGAATCCTGATCGAGCATTGGCCACCACAACCCTGCGAGTAGAATCTTATGTGCGGTCGTTGTCCCTGCATAATTTCCCCTTGCGGTGCCCCCATTATCATCCACGAGGATGATTCTTCTTTCAAACTCAGGTACATATCATCGCAATATCTCATCAGACCCCATTTTGTACAAATTCCCAACAATGACAAAAGAATTTGTCACACGCACCACTAACTCCTTTTTCTGTTGAACGGTGTATCCCTCTAGGGTAGTTCCTGTCATTAGGAAGTGTATTATATCATCAAAATGTTCATCTACGAAGTGCACTGCAAATAGTTGCACATCAAGCAATCCCTCCTCCACATTAGTGGGATTTTCCACTGTTTTGATGTGCTATAGATGGTCTAGTCCCACATTTAGTCATCCAGGCTTCACAATAACTTCAGAATCATATTTCTAGAAAAATAACAGCCACCTACAAATTCTTCCCCCCAACATAGGCTTATTGACCAGGTACTTTAGCACAAAGTGATTTTTATACATCTTAAAATGGCCTCCCAGCAAGTAGTGTCAAACCTTCTGGAGCGTGTATACCATAGCTAACCCTTCGTGCTCAGTGGTGGAATAGTTCTTCTCTAACTTGGATAACCTTCTGCTTGCAAATGCTATAGGATGGTCAAAATCTTCTACGAGAGGTTGTGTCAGTATTGCTCCCGGCGCTATGCATGACGCATCGACATGTACATGAAACTCCTTCTTCCAATCTGGGAAGACTAGGATTGGTGTAGTGACCATCTTTTCTTTCGATACATCTAGGCTCTTCTTACAATCCTCGTTCCAGCAAAATGTGACACCCTTCTTCAACAACTTCTCCTTATTTGCGGTGATCTGGGCATAGCCTTTGATGAACTTTCTATAATATCCTATATGTCCTAGGGTAGCGTGCAGCTATTTCACACTCCTTGACGCTCCCAAATTTAGTATCACCACAATCTTCACAGGATCTACCATCAATCCTTGCCTTCAAACCACATGACCGAGTAGGGCCCAAAAGGAACACAGAATAGGCGTTTCTTCATATTGAGCGTGATCTGGTATCTTCGACGGGTATCCAACATTAGGCGCAACCTTGCTACATGGCGTTTCACTAGCCCAAACACAGTCCAATCATCAAAGTATACTTCCAAGAATTTATGAATAAATTCCTTGAATGCAGACCAACTAGGTGCAAGAAAATCACAAGTGCATTCTTCAACCTAAATGGCATTACAGTGTACTGGAAACATCCCCACTCAGTGGTGAGCGTCGTCTTGCTCCAATAATCCAGTGCAATTTTAATTTGATAGTACCCAAAGAACCCATCAATGAAGGAATATTCTTACTGGCCTCCTACATTTGCCAACACTTCATCTATGAATGGAGTTGGTAAAGGATCATGTATGCAAGTGTTATTCAACTTTCTGAGATCCACATATATCGTTATTTCATTCTTCTGCTTCTTCTCCTATGCAACGATCAGGCTTACCCAGTCCGATTCTTCCATAGGTTGAATGATGCTTGTCATGAGCATCTTTTATAGCTCTAAGTGGACCTTTTCCTTATATTCTGGATTGATATGGTAAGGTCTTCGCTTAACCGACTGCATGTCTGGTTTCAACGCGATTTTCATAACACCTACGTCCCCAATTAGCCCTTTTCGATCTGTAAACGTGGTAGGGAATAAATCCTGGTATTCGCAGAGTAATTCAACGACCTTATCCACCATTACATCATCCCAATAATCTCCAGTCTTCACAAATTTGTGCTCTAGCTCCATACCAATGTTTACTTGTTTTGTTTTCAGCGGCGCAGTTATATCTGGCATCTCAATCTACAATTCTTCAACCTCGCAGTGACCTTCTATTTCAGGGATGTTAATCTTTCATGGATCCTCATTCACTTCTTTAACGGTTACGTTATAGCATTCTAGCACATGACTTAGTTGAGTAGCCCACTCATGCTGAATCAAGTCCAAAGGATCCTGCGGTATCCTAAAGATTGACGCTTTCACCTCTTGTATCACCTCATCAATACAGTCAAACTCATCTTAAAAACTAAATGTCATTATGAATCCTTCAAGCAGAATATCCCATTCACTGGTACCATGGTAGACCTCTGTTTCTACGTACCAATTCATCAGGATAGCATCTAGGGTGTGACAGAACAAGTGCTCCCATTCAGGTTAGGGCTTATCTCCATAAGCATAAGTCCATCTGGCCAAGTGCACACGCGGATCATCCTACCCATCATATTTGTCTGTTATTCACACCTTCAGCTTCCCAAAGCATGTTCTCATCATCCATATATATTTACGGCAATCATCAAAGCTTCCCTTGTGTGTACCCCACCATCTTGCAGGCATAGCACGCAGTGCCCAGTCCAACACTTGGAAGCGTATTTTTCTAGTACCTTCCTCTCAAACACATCCAAAAATATATCTACATCATTCAAGTATGCAGATTTCTTATCTCTGATGACACACAGCGTAGCGACTAGGTCACTGTGTTATAGCTCAATGTAGTTACTTCATGTAACTGATTCTGCAAGTGCTCTAATTCTTCATCAAATTCCGAGGTGCAGGAACTCTCACGATCCCATGTAATTCATCCATCCATTTTTGGACTCACCCAATCTTGGTCTTGCACTATTATCTTATAGATAAAGTCTAGATCATCATCACTCTCATAATCACGGACTGGTTGAGTATAGCGTGATACTTCGGCAGGATCTAGGGTTACTATTACATGGAGCGATTTTTTCTCAAATATTATCTTTCACTTCTTTAGATTGATTACCCTGTTCATATCAGTAGCCCAATGAATTCCCAGGAGCACAGGATAGGGGTTGTTGTCATCCACAATTTCTATTACTTCAAAGTTAGCCAGCATGCTCACACCTTCAATATCTACAGTCACCCTTTGCAGCCACCTGCTGTGGTAAAAACACAAACCCCCCATTATTGATCTGTTCACTTCAAATAATGGCGACCCTTTCTATCAATTTTTGCCTAAGCACCTTTTTGGATTTTTATTTACTTGATTGCCCTATGCTTTTTTTAATTTTTCATTTTCTTTGGATTCTTGTTTTCATTGCTTTGTTAAAATCTATTTTTTATAAGCTTCCCATTGACGCTTGTTTCGCCTCATTTGGTCAACTGGTTTGAAAATGGTACTCCTTTGAAGTCTCGCCATTTATCTGGCCTGGGTTAAAAATGCATAAAATGTACAATACTGCATTTTGTAAATAAATTAGTTCAATAATGCATTTACTGTAAATATTTACCTCTAGTTAGTTTTGACTAACATTTTTCTTTTTTTTTACTTATACAGCCAAATCATGAATTATCAGGATTTTAGTAATTTACTCCAATTTCCCAAATTGATTACTAATTTCGAAAACCCAAAATTTCAAAGTGGCTATAGTTTAATTTTCATTTTTATTAAAGTGGTTGTAGTCTAAAAAACTAAAATTCATAAAATAAAACTAAAATTAAAATTGATATTTAGTATTAAGTTTTAAATTAATTAAATTAATTAATATATAAAATATAATTAATTTAATTAAAATAAAACTTAATACATGAAAAATAAAAAAATAAAAGATTTGATCGCATCGGAGCTTTGGATCGGATCGGATGTTTTAATCGGCACATACCATAACCCCGACACCTCCATTCCCCCGATGTCAATCCCCGCACCTCCATACCCCGATCGCTCATAAAGCATAAGTCATGAGCCATTAAACAAAGTGTTATAAGTTTTGTTTTAAAAGTTTTATTCAAAACATTCATTCGTTGAACTGGTAGGTTATGTATGAAGAATGGAGAGGTAGGTTAGTATATTTTAGTTTAGTTTAAAATATTTTAGATGTAATTAATAAATTTTAAATAATCAGATTAATTAATTTATAACATTTAATTAATTTGATTAAATTTAAAATTTAAATATCATTTAGATTAATATTAATTAGTTTTTTATTAGATTTAAATTTGTTTATAAATAATTAATAGTATATTAGTTAATAGAATTAATATTAATTAATATTAGTTTAGCTTTTATGGTTAATAATTAAATTAGAATTAATTAGAATTCTAATTTAGAATTAGATTTTTAATTAAAAATTTTGATTTTTAGTCTAGCAACAGATTTTCCAGATTTATGTGAGATTTGATCCATCAACTTTGGAGGCTCATAGATTGAGTTATACTTGGCCAAATGAGGCTCAAGACGGCTCATTGAAAAGATAAAATCAAGGAGAACATTTCTAAGGAGATTTCACAAATAGATTTGGTCATTTATTAGGTTAAAAATCAGGTAGAAGATCAAACTACGAATTTCTAAAACAAAATCAATTTTCTGATTATTATTTTCTACATTTTCATTTGTCCAAGCCTCTTCTCATTGCAGATTCGCTCGTCAATGATATCCTTGGCCAATTAAACCATCCCAAGCATCAATAGAAAGCTTACATTTTATTTTCAATTATTTATTTAATTGTATTTGATTGGATTTGTTTTAAATGCCAGCAATGACATTTTGATTTTATTATTGCATTTTAATTTATTTTGATTTCTTTTTGCAGGAAAACAGTGGAAGAAATATGGAAAGAAGGATCTCAGTCAATAAGAATGCTCCAGCAATTGGAGATTAGAATTTTTGAGCAAATAAAATTGGATTTAACATATTTGCCTCCAACAAACTTTCCTCTCAAGAATTCCTTTGCAAATAGTATAAATAATAGATTGCAGAATGTAATTAGGGGGCTACTCTCCTATGCAATTCTAGACTTCTAAAAGCACTACTGTAATAGGAATATAGAGTTGTAGGAGAGAGGAGAGAAAATCTCAAATCTATGGATTATTGAGGATTTTCCTTTGTATCTTGAATCATGTATGAGGGGCAGAGTTTGCACTATTTTGGCTCTAATTTTGATGGAAGAAGTTCAAGAAATGTAAAGGACTGTTAGAGACCAAGGTCAGGGAAATGAATGCAATAAATTGGTATTTTTAATACTACTGTTTCAAATATCATTTTCATTTTTATGGTAAGAGGAATGTCTCATTTGATTCATGTTTGTGCACTCTTGTCAATATGGGTAATTTGTCTCAATGTTGTTATTATGTATCTCTGTTCTTATGGATTAAATTATGATTGCTAAGTAACTACTTGCTCAGGAATCTATCTTATAAAACTTATTTATCAAATAGTAATATGTTATGAACTATTTCTGCATATTATTGTTTAATTATTGGATATATTGATTTGATAATCAATATCATTTTTGTAAACTACTTGCTGGAATGTTGTTGATTTATTATTTCAGTTAAAAAGTCTCAACAGGATTTGTTTTGATATCCATAATATCAGTTAATTTAACTACTTCATTAACTTGATGTTCATTATAAGCAAGACATGTTTAAATCCCAATATTTTAATTATCTTGCTCTTAGTTGGGTTAGATCTATATCTTCCTAATTAAGATAGGATTTTGATTAGTTTCTTTTGCTTGCATTATAGAATAAGCTTGCATTTAGAGTAAGTCCTCTTCTCAAAGAGGTAAAATTTTAATTGTGGCTTGGCTGAACCCAAATCAACTTGAGGATCAGTATCTTGCCTGATCAGCAAGAAGAAGTGATCTGATATCCATGTCTGTTGGTAGTTAAAGATATATCATAAACCAATAGGGATAGGGAGAAGGTAACTGGACCTAGTTAAACCAGTCAGAGCCACCACACCAAATGGAAAAGGAGCTGCTTTAAGGTACAGACCGGGTGGTTATCCCCCATTGTTGTTGCAGCGCTTTTCGAGGCATCAACAATTTTGGTGCTAGAAGGAGGGCCGAAGACTTTTTGTCTATTGGAGTCTTTTCAATTTTAATATTTTATTTAATCATGATAGCTCCTCTTAAAATTCCAATTCGGAGTTGTATCCATGGATGTGCATCTTCCAACACTCCACCTGAAGTGGTAAGACTCTTGTCTCAAGTAAAATTCAATGGTAAGAGAAATTCTTCTGCTTTTAATCATGTCCTTCAATTTATTCAAAATGTTTCAAATTATGATTTTCAAGGAACTGATGAAGGCATCTTATGCATAATTTTCACTCTCACATTTCTGGCAAAAGCCAGAAACTGGTGTAGAGCTCTTCTGATTGCCTCAATTCACAGCTGGTATCAATTTGTTACAATTTCCATTTGTAACTTTGACTGCTACGATTATGATCAGGTATGTGATGAAATTGAATATCTACGAAATGAATGAGACTGTTAGAGATTTTAATATTCGATTTCATTTGAATTGTTTAAAATTTAAGGTCGAAGATGAACCTATGAAAGAAGAATCACTAGATTGGTTTGAACATAATTATTCTCTTCCCCCTATTCCCGATCCATATGGAATTAGTTCAAGCTTTGTTCCATCCCCTTCCAATATAAATGACAAATACAATCCGGATGTGCAAATAAATTGTGATGAAGAGATTTCACAAAGCTTGGAAAATATTTCTAATCAAATAAAAGAAGATAATAGCAACAATTTTGGAGAAGGAGCTGCATTGAAATCTTAAATATACTTTGAAGTAAATTCAGAAAATCAAATTGGAAATCAGCAAATGCAAGCAGCAATCAAAGTAAATAATAAAATGCGAACTCTTGTACAAATTTCTGAATTTTTCCATGATGAACAAATGCCGAAATCAGAGCAGCAAAGCAGCCTTCTTCAAGAAAGCATGAGCACGCAAAGGAATGATCTGCAATTTGAAATTTACAGTGAGCATAATGAACGAGAGTTATCAAACAGAAACACTTTTAAATACATTGTTTCAGGTTCACATTTTTCCCTTTATCCTGATATTTTTAATGATGGTAATTTTTCCCCTCTTGGTATTAATGATATTTCAGAAAATACAGAGGCTGATCTAAGTGAATTACCATTAAGTTTTTATCAAGACAGAGAAGCAATTAATGATCATTCTTTTTCCATTAATGGACATAAAATTCTTGTTCCTCCTTGTTTGGATATATCGGATGAGATTGAAGGGAATTCCAAAGAATCTTGTAAAGTCATTTATGATAATTACTTTGACATCGACGATGTCGTTTTCTATTCTTCTCAAGAGAATCCTCATGATAAAATTAAAATAACATCTGAGAATGAGGAACGCTTCAATTTAGAAATTATCCCAACCAATCCTCATTTTAGAGTAGAAAATTATCTTCCTGATTTCACCATTCGAAAAAACATTCCAATTTATGATTCATATCATGATGAAACTCTCATTCCTACTCATAATCATAATTTGTTTTCTAGTTCACCAGTTGGAATTCGAAATTACTCAAATTCCATAATTCTGGTCAATCCTTGTGAAAAAAAAAATCATTTGAAAACGACCACAATTGTGTTGTAACATTAGTTATAAAAATAGTTATTTCATTTTATTTTTGTTTCCTCACTTATTTTATTCAAATTTAGATTTATTTTTTTTATTTTATTTTTCAAAATTTTAACACTTTACGCTGCCATATTGAGCACTTTATTATCAAATGATCAATTGATGAATTGCCTTGTTGGGAAATTGAAGTTTCATGTTATAACCATGAATATCAAAAGCTGTTAACATGTCAATGTCAATTTATGTTCATTTCACGTGAATGTATTTTTACAATCTGGCCAGCAATTCAATTTAATTAATAATTTTCCATCTCATTTGAAAGATTTCCATCCATTTTTCATTAATTCATTTGAAAGATATTTGGAAAGTTTTCTTTCATGGAAGATTGTCAAAGATTTAAAATTTGTACATAATACTAACAATTGTTTCCAGGCCTTTGAATTTGAAAACTCATATCTACAATCTGGCCTATCATCTCCTCTTTTGAACATTTCCCAATCATTAATGGAAATCCATCCAAATTTCTATGATCCAATTGGTATTGAATTGGAAAGTCAATTTCAAGATAACGAGATTTTAATTAAGTTGCTAACAATAATTGTACATTCTGATTTCATATTTAATTTTCTTAGTTTAATTACATTTGTATTTTTATTACTAACATTTGAACTGTACATATATGCAGGAATAAAAATGAGAGAATGGTTACACTGGAAATATGACTATACCTAGTCATTTTCATATATATGGTTACAATAGGAGTAGAATTAATTTAGTTAGTTTGTTTTGTATAGTTAATTTGTTTTTAACAGTTTTGTAGATTAAAAAATAAAACAAAGCAATCAACCTTCTCATGCATGTTCACTAAAACATCTTCTCCTTATCAGAAAGTTTTAATTCTTGCTTTCTTTTTAAAATTTCTTATAGCAATAACTCTACTCTGCCTATTTTGAATAATGTCTTGATTAAATTTAGTTAAGGTTGCACTTGGCATCGATCGCCTCATATCCACTTTTCTTCATTTCGAGATTCACTTTTAAGATTTTCTTTTGAAATTTATATGATAAAGGTTTTGAAGATATAAAAGCTTCATGATCCCATTATCTCATGAAATGTATGACTGTCTATGATAAAATTAATTCTAATTCAATCATTATTAGTCAGTCTAACCTTTCGTGGTAATCAATATGAAGTTCATATTATCTTCCTTGAAATTTGCTAAGGATCTCCATTCTGTTGTGTGCACACATTCAAATCTGTTTTGATATTTTTCTACAATTAGTGGCTTTATCCCATTTTGACCTTTAGTTGCAATATATATCATATTCATTTACTAAAGGAATTATTGAATAGTCGCTATAACAATACAGATTCTTCTCAAGTTATTCAAAATAAGCAGAGGTAATAAATTGTTGCTTCAATTCAAAAGAGAAGCCTATTTTTATATTTATTTCTGGTAAATTTTACATTTCCTAAACATGAATAAAAAGATTTTATTTAGGCTGATTGCACACTTAGATTTAGAATAAATGATGAAATGATTTTGAACAAAGTCAAAATTTTGATAAATCCAACGAAGGATTTGAAATTCATGAGGTAAAATCTACAGACAAATTCCTTCCAGGTATGCATTTACAGGTTCATTTTCATCTATTATTAGTTTATCTTTTCCTTAGTTTATTTTTTATTTTTGTTCTCTTTTATTTGCAGGTTTTCATTTGTCTTCAAAATTTGAAGTAAGAAGTAAATTCATTTCAAATTTGTAACAAGTTCAAGGAAATTTTATTTGTGATTCATTCGAATTTGAGCATTTTTAACTTTGCTTTCAACCATCGAAAAACCCAATTGAAATTTCAAGCAATATCATAAGATTCAACTTAATTTTCATATTGTTGATACTTCAATGAAAATATTCGCAATACTACCATCCCGCTCATCTTCGTCAATAATTTCATTCCGATATTAAATCATTCACTTCACAACCATTTGTATCAAAATATTTCATCAGAAGTAGCTTTTAGCATTTTTGATAACAAATTGTTTCTAAAACATCTCCAATGTATTACCTCACTCATATCGCATTTATCATATCGGAGGTTTGCAAGTGAAGTATACTTCCATTATCATGAATTGCCGATCTCCGGTAATCGACTTTACCGATATTGTGACAACCACATAATTCCGGACCCGATATGAAATTCAAATCAAATTCATAAAATTATCGCGTCCGTTCAATCGCAATAATGGTAGGAGCATAACTTTAAAAGAACCGATGTGACGGATCTGACATGTTATTAAAATCTCATCATAAAGTTATCGGGTCCACTCTTCATTGCATATCGACATCGCAAGAATCATATTGTGTTACATCGGGTACCCAAAGTTTACCGATTGCTAATTAGCTACATCATCTATTGCATCGTTGATATCACAATCACTTCATCACTTTTTTATGCTCACATCACTTCTCTCAATCTACGATGTGCATTTTACGATATGGGAAGCACAATGTAAATATTCTCCAATCCCCGATATAATATTTCTTTAATGATGTGATCGCTTCATTTCATTGCACATGTTTTTATCGGCAATTTGTTATTGTAATATCCGATGCAATAGCTTCCAATGCATTCCTTTGAGCCATTAACATTTAATTGATATATGGTATAGCAACAAAAGTGAAGTCTTGCAAATTATAATTCAAGCATGGTGAAGAGATATGTGATGCGAATCATCCGATATGGAAATGTGTTATTTTAAAAGCGAGCTTGGGTAACCACTATGACAAGAAAGCAGTTAATGACCAATTTGCAGCATATTTAAATCATTTTGATTTCTCATATATTCCAGTTTTAAATATATAATTCCATAATTAAAAATGAAATTCAAGACCTCTCTATATTCATATTTAAATTTTATTATCTTGGACTTGGTCTTGATTCTGGACAATTTATAAAATGATGGAATTTATATGAAACTAATAATATTTTGAGAAATAGTCATTACAACGAATTCTCATTCTCATTTCTCATGCATTTGTTTTCTTTTGAACCCTAAACATTCCATTTTTACATTTTACTACTTTCTTTAGTGTAAATAAAATAAATAATGATTTTGGGTTATAGGATTTTGGTTAGTTTGACTTCTTCATGTTTTTTAATATTAATTAAAATAAGGAGTCAGCTAGTTTGGAGAAATTGATACATTTTAGGTAAGATAAAAAAGAATTATCCAATGGTAAGGTTCATTTACCCACTTTCATTAATTATCATTTCGTTAATTTAGTTTCATTTTTGTTTTTAAATTATGCTGATATAAAAATCTATTTTGCAGCTCTTCATAAAAGCTTTCAATCCTTTGTTGAATCATATTTTTGCAGTCCTATACTCTTCTCCTGGCTTTATTTCAATAAGCAACGATAATTTTCATCGAAACAGCTACACCAGAAAGTTTCTGAACCTTTAGCTTGTTTCTTGAAGCATTACTTTTATTAGAAAATGATTGAGATGATGCTTTGAAACAAGAAGATTAATATCAGACAGAAAGTTTTCATTGTGGCTGAATTTTATCATCGCTACTATCCAAAAAGCCTAAAACACTCACAACCTTGCAAGGTATGATTTTCCCAAATCTCGACATGAGAATGATTAATTACACAATTATTTTCTTCATCTTGTTAAGGCATTGTTATAAACATTCTTGTTTGACTTTATCTTTTGAAACTTGGATTTCTTTTCCATTTTTAAAATTTCTTCATTTTTATTTTTGTTTTGATTTGTTTTCTCATTTTAGCATAAGAATTCTTTTCCTTTGGTTTTCAGTTTTGATTTGGGTGATTATACCATGATTTATATGGAAGGTCTACTTGTTACCTAACAATGGTCAGCATACATGGAGAAAAATTGTTAATAGTCACCTATTAGCTTTTTCTTAAATCTCTTGTAAAGTTTGATTTTATTATTATAAAGGTAGACATACTTAAGGAAGAAATTACCAATTTAACAAAGTTGACAAAGTATCATAAAATCTGGAGAAATTCCTTTTTCATCAAAATTGTAATCATTTTGAGATTTTTAGTATTTTATTAAGATCTTTCAAAGTCTTATTATCAGTAAAAAAAAATATTTTTAACCAAGTAAAAACACTTTACAGCAAAGCAGTTTTAACTCTGAAATTGTCATTCTTAACTCTTAAGGAGTCAATGATTCTCCCTGTCCGCAAAAGTCTTATTTTTCTAAAGTGTGATTCAGAAATATATTTAAACTTAAAAGATAAGAGGTCTCATCATGAGCCTGCTTACCATGATCATAGGGGAAAAATAGGTTGACATTACCAACACTGCTAAACAAACCAGGGTAATGGCTTATGATTGCAAACAATTATAAGAAAAGGGTTCTCATCACAAGCGAGCTTGTTCGATCCAATTATAATCAATGAATGACATTGTGAACTATCTGGCCACCAAACTAGAACAATGGTTTTAAGATTTATAAAAATCAAAAATCAAAAAAATAAATAAAAAAAAATAAAATATACATATATAAATGGATTTATCTCTAGGTCAATAATTCTTAAAGAGATGGGATTCTGAATCATTGATGATTAAAAGGTAACCCTATCGAGACTATAGATGTTTGCTGGCAGCAGTAGCTCTACCTGTGGCAAATGATTATATTTTAAAAGCTAAGATATAAAGTGACCCTTGCTTTATCTCTACAACTAATTAAGGACTCATATAGAGTTTTGAAATATTTTAATTTATGAAAAAATTTAGGAAAATTTACAGTTAGATGATTCTGGCTTTTATTCAGATTAATGAACCTAGTTGAACATTTCAAACATAATTTTGTCTTCTTTAATTATTTGTACTTTAATTTTAGGAAAATCTCATTCATATCAAACAGAGATAACTGGTTCTTTTCCCGTGTGTCGCCATTGTTGTGGTAAAAACACAACCCCCCCGCCCCCCCATTATTTATGTGTTCACTTCAAATAATGGGGACCCTTTCAATCAATTTTTTGGCTAAGCACCTTTTTCGATTTTTATTTAGTTGATTGCCCTACGCTTTTGTTAATCTTTCATTTTCTTTGGATTCTTGTTTTGATTGCTTTGTTAAAACAGACTTTTTATAAAATTCCCATTGACGCTTGTTTTGCCTCATTTGATCAACTGGTTTGAAAATGGTACTCCTTTGAAGTCTCGTCATTTATCTGGCCTAGGTTAAAAATGCATAAAATGTACAATATTGCATTTTGTAAATAAATTAGTTCAATAATGCATTTATTGTGAATATTAACCTCTAGTTAGTTTTTACTAACATTTTTCATTTTTTTTACTTATACAGCCAAATCATGAATTATTGGGATTTTAGTAATTTAGTCCAATTTCCCAAATTGATTTCTAATCTCGAAAACCCAAAATTTCAAAGTGGTTGTAGTTTAATTTTCATTTTTATTACAAGTGGCTGTAGTTTAAAAAACTAAAATTCATAAAATAAAACTAAAATTAAAATTGATATTTAGTATTAAGTTTTAAATTATTAATATATAAAATATAATTAATTTAATTAAAATAAAACTTAATACTGAAAAATAATAAAAAGAAAATTTTGATTGCATCAGAGCTTTGGATTAGATCGGAGGTTTTAATCGGCACATACCATAACCCTGACACCTCCATTCCCCCGATGCCGTTACCCGACACCTCCATACCCCGATCGTCGATAAAGCATAAGTCATGAGCCATTAAACAAAGTGTTATAAGTTTTTTTTTTAAGTTTTATTCAAAACTTATTCATTCGTTGAACTAGTAGGTTACGTATAAAGAGTGGAGTGGTAGGTTAGTATATTTAGTTAGTTTTAAACTATTTAATATGTAATTAATAAATTTTAATAATTCAGATTAATTAATTTATTATATTTAATTAATTTATTAAATTTTAAATTAAATATCATTTAGATTAATATTAATAGTTTCATTAGATTTAATTTGTTTTATTAATTAATTATATATTAGTTAATAGATTAATATTAATTAATAATAGTTTAGTTTATGGTTGATAATAAATTATAATTAATTAAATTCTAATTTAGAATTAGATTTTTAATTAAAAATTCTGATTTTTAGTCCAGCAACAGAATTTCCAGATTTATGCCAGATTTGATCCATCAATTTTGGAGGCTCATAGATTGAGTTATACTTGGCCAAATGAGGATCGGGTTGGCTCATTGGAAAGATAAAATCATCGAGAACATTTTTGAGGAGATTTCACAAACAGATTTGGTCATTTATTAGGTCAAAAATTAGGCAGAAGATGAAGCTATGAATTTCTAAAACAAAATCAATTTTCTGAATTTTATTTTATGCATTTTCATTTGTCCAAGCCTCTTTTCATTGCAGATTTGCTTGTCAATGATATCCTTGGCCAATTAAACCATCCCAAGCATCAATAGAAAGCTTACATGTTATTTTCAATTATTTATTTAATTGTATTTGATTGGATTTGTTTTAAATGCCAACAATGACATTTTGATTTTATTGTTGCATTTTTATTTATTTTGATTTCTTTTTGCAGGAAAACAATGGAAGAAATATGGAGAAAAGGATCTCAGTCAATAAGAATGCTCCAGCAATTGGAGATTATAATTTTTGAGCAAATAAAATTGGATTTAACAGATTTGCCTCCAACAAACTTTCCTCTCAAGAATTCCTTTGCAAATAGCATAAATAATAGATTGCATAATGTAATTAGGGGGCTGCTCCCCTCTAAAATTCTAGACTTCTAAAAGCACTACTGTAATAGGAATTTAGAGTTTTTGGAGAGAGGAAAGAAAATATGAGATCTAGGGATTATTGAGGATTTTTCCTTTGTATCTTGAATCATGTATGAGGGGCAGAGTTTGCACTATTGTCGTTCTAGTTTTGAAGGCAGAAGTTCAAGCAATGTAAAAGACTATTGGAGACCAAGGTCAGAAAAATGGATGCAATAAATTGGTATTTTTAATACTATTGTTTCAAATATCAGTTTCATTTTGATGGTAACAGGAATGTATCATTTTATTCATGTTTTTGCACTCTTGTAAATATGGGTAATTTGTCTCAATGTTGTTATTATGTATCTCTGTTCTTATGGATTAAATTATGATTGCTAAGTAACTACTTGCTCAGAAATCTATCTTAAAAAACTTATTTATTAAATAGTAATATGTTATGAACTATTTCTGCATATTATTGTTTAATTATTGGATATATTGATTTGATAACCAATATCATTTTTGTGAACTACTTCCTGGAATGTTGTTGGTTTATTATTTCAGTTAAAAGGTCTCAACAAGATTTGTTTTGATATCCATAATATCAGTTAATTGAACTACTTCATTAACTTGATGTTCATTATAAGCAAGACATGTTTAAATCCCAATATTTTAATTATCTTGCTCTTAGTTGGGTTAGATCTATATCTGCCTAATTAATATACGATTTAGATTAGTTTCTTTTTCTTGCATTATACAATAAGCTTGCATTTAGAGTAATTTCTACATTCTTTTAAGTCCTCTTCTCGAAGAGGCAAAATTTTAGTTGTGGCTTGGCTGAACCCAAATCAGTTTAAGGATCATTCTCTTGCCTGATCAGCAAGAAGAAGTGATCTGATATCCCTATCTAGTGGTAGTTAAAGATACATCATAAACCAATAGCGATAGGGAGAAGGTAACTAGACCTAGTTAAACCAGTCGAAGCCACCACACCAAATGGAAAAGGAGCTGCTTTAAGGTCCAGACCAGGTGGTTATCCCCCATTGTTGTTGCAGCGATTTTCGAGGCATGAAAACCACCCCATGGGGATGATCTTTTGTTGATTTGTCATCCTTAGCTGAATCAGAGACCACTGTAGCACAAGCCCACCCATCTGTTCCTAATTCTGTTTTGGTAGGACGTTCACATCTGACCCCAGGTCCAAGATAACTTGATCCATCTCATACTCTCCTATCTGCACGATTAGTCTCATCTCCTATCCCATCCTTGTTTTATTCTTACAAATATTTCATACTATGCATAGCTCACCTAGAGTGGTTCTGGCACACCTATTTATAAGCTCATATAGTCCCTTCATAGCCTCGCTATCGTGCAATAACTTCATCCAGGTCTCCAGTGAGGTTGTAGTCATAGTAGGGTCCATCTCCTTATCAAGGTTAAACTTGCTCCCTGAGGTGGAGGCCTCAACGAAGCTATTTTTCACTTCCATGAAGGTTTCATGTGTGCACTCAAAATCGAACATAGCCTCCTTCGCCAGAGCTTTGTGAACCCATGTACTATCTTCGGGTTGTTTCCCCTTGTCATCTCCTATTGTGGTTCCACTTTGGAGCACTATATTCATGTTTGGATCCTCTTTGTATGGCTAAGACCTCATCATCTATAGATTCTGAGTCGGATGAGGTGGTAGTGCCCCTATGTCACATATCCTTACTATCATGGTAGGAAAATCTTACGTTTCATGATCAAACAAAGTGCAATGTTTGCATGACAGATGTGTTGGGTTAGTGCAATCATGAGCATAGTGTCCTGGTCCTCGGCAATTGTGGTAGATTACTTATCACTGACCTCTGCTAGGTCCTCCTCTGCCTTGTCCTCATTCGCACCCCTAAAAGCCTGTCTGCGCCATCCCTGTGCTCTCGTCAAGGGGTTGTGTTTCTGCTTGAACCCTAAAGGCAGGAGTTTTATCCATCATTAGTTCATAGTTTCTGCAATTATGATCATTGTGCCCTACAGACCTACAGAAGTTGCAGAACAATTGTTGCAGCATCTGTACAAACTTCTGTAGAAAATGATAGTTATCCATGGCATGTTTTCCTACTACCTGACATATAGCGTACCACAATGCAGGCCCCACACTTGATCCTGCTTGAGCTTCCAGCCTGAAAGCCATTGGTCCTCCTCCTGTAATATAGTTCGCAAAGACTGGGCAAAGGTCTTTGTCATGCCACTTACCCTTTCATTTCAGGCACCATACCTCTTCACACTCCTGTGGTCGAACTATTTTTTCTTGCTTCAAACTTTGCATCTTAAGGAAAATATTTCTCAAATATGCATGGATCTACTAAACCCCCATATTTAGATCTTGCATCGGTGTCTCATGCAGTCTCATTGCAATATCCAAGGACTCTGCCTGAGTTCTTATGTTCTATTATGACAACACAACCCTTAAGTGTGCCAGTAGCGAAGCCACAAGCCATTCGTGATGTTGCCTATCTGTCAAGTTCATGTTAGCTTCACAGATTCTTCACTTCAATCTCTGATGTAATTCCCAAGGTGTCACGCCTGGTTGCATCGTGATTTATTTGAACCCCACTATAGACTATGCTTCATATTTAGGCCTATTGAATTCTCTATTCAGTGTTGTATGGATGTCTACTACTCTAGCATTCAGGTTATCATTAGAGTACTTGATATACTAAGTAAGTGTGTTATCCTTCAAAGCACAAACCAAAGTCACCTTCTTCATGTGATCATCTGTAATTCCCTGAGCTTCCCATACGGCTTTGATGATGAACTAGAACTAATCTGGGTCCTCATTTCCCAAGCCTTTGAACAAAGAAAACTTCATTGATTTTTCCATACTGAACTGTGGTGGAGGCAGAGGTGGTATGGTTGAAGTTGCAAGTGAAGGTGGTGAAGGTGGAGGTGGTATTCGTGGGAATCCTTGTCTTATTAACTGAATAACACTTCATGGAGAAGCTTGTACTACTCCTTCTTCATCAACTCGTTGAGGAAAAATCAATGGACTATATGCAGTACCCTTTCTTCCTTCATTCCTATAAGTTTTTCCGCTTCACGTAGCTCCAAGCATCAAGGTACCTGCATAACCCGCTTTTCACACAATAACATTTTAATCCAGGTTTTCAAATATTTGAGGTACTTACCTCATGGTCCTTTGAAAAACATTGTTCTGCCTCGTTATAGCTAACTAAGGTATCGACCATGAATTCAGTTACAAATCCTCTGATGACGCGATCGAGCCAATGATCAACAACGTGAGTGATATTTTCCTTAGATGCTTCCAATCTCTATACTATCTCTGGGGTCCAAACAATATGACTGTCAATTCTCCGCCTTCCTTGGCTATCTCCTAGCTTCGCGATCCACTCGTATAGCTCAACCAGAAAGAAGCAGTAAAAGATCTCATGGATCTCTGTATATAGGTACATGTCCAACCATTGTTCTTTTGACAACACAGGTTTCTATTCTGCTGCATCATGAATTCATGCATCTTCCTATCCAACCAATATCTAATCTCTTTCTTAGTTGGATTCCAGTGATAAGACATCACACATCTCTTATATAGATTCTAGTCCTGGAACCATTTGTTGGCTTGAGGGGGCCTAACCTACGTTCAGCATTAGTTAGCTAAACAAATCCCTACACTACTAGCCCTTTTGACATCAGCCCACAGAGCGTAGACCATAGTCTCACCCGAAGCAGTATGGGGGGATGCTGGAACCAAGTTTCCACACCCTGATATGGTTGTGATGTCAGATTATTCCTCCTATTCCTGCCTTCGCGCATGTTACTTTTTTCTAGGGCTTGCTAGACTAGCCTTCTATTCCACCCTTCAGTACCTTTGGGAAAAGGTATGTTTGACCTTCGCTTAGACCTAACCTTCAACTCAGGTACTTTCACGCTACTAGGGTAGCATACTGTGCAGATTCCCAAACTAGTGAAAGTGTCTTACTTATCTTATTAAAAAATCATAGTTCGTACCACGGAAACAGATGTTCTTACTTGCATTCACTTAACCAGCGTAATTAAATACATTCACGCATCATATAAGCATTATAAATCAAATTCGTACACAATACAACAAGATGCATTAACTGGAACAAACACACATAATTTGCATAATACTTATCTTTATTGATATCTTCGAGTGATTACAGACTCTATCCACCCTACGCACACCGCTGCAGGGATCCGCGCACTCAGTTGTGGACTTCTATTCCAAGCCTCTGCGCACTTAGCTGCAGAGCCTCTACCTATGCTACGACCTAAAACTTAGAATTCTCACATCAGAGCTATGACTATATGACTCTTATCTGCACTACCTAGAGCTTACTTAGTAATCCCATGGTCCGCGAACCATGGGTAGATCTTTTATAGCTGACTTTACTTTAGAAAGATAAAGGAGGACAACCGTTTATGACTCATGATAGCTTCGCACTCTGCAACCGCAAAATAAAGATGCTTTACTATTTTATTACAAGATTTGACTCAAAACATGGGCCTTTAACCCCAAAGCTATCCGATTGGTCATCTTGTAGATCTACATAGTCAGTGGAAGCTTAGATGGCATTAGGCTCAAGATCCGAAAGGATAGATTTCTTGAAGGACTCATTCTTCACTGGTTAGATCAGAGGCATAGGTATTCTTAGCTTTTGAATTTCTGATTGAAAGCTGAAAGAAGAAGGGGACTTGTCAAGGGCTCTTACCTCTATGGCTGGAGATTTGAGGATGATAGGATCAACTGCTAGTTGCTTCTACTTATTAGCTTGTTGTTCTACAGGGACAACAGCTTTATGAACAAGAGTCTCCTTGGCATTATTCATTTTTGACCTTAGATTATATTTGTAGTGATCTACAGTTTGTAGAACAGCTTCATTGTCCCACTCTTGGCTGATCTAGTCATTGAATAATGAATTCTCATAGGCATATTTTGTCAAAAAGGTGGCACTGCCTTTGTCTTCCATAGAATGGATCTCATCATCTTCCTCAAACTGCTCTTCTTCCATGACTGCATTTTGAAAAGGGGTTTTCACCCTTTGTTCTTCATTAGCATCTTTGTTTCTTTGCAAAATCTGCAACTGGTCATTTCCTCTTCTATATGGATTTGGATTTGGAGGAGCAAAGGTATTAGGAACCCTTCCTTTCCTAGAGTGCTGCTCAACCTTTAATTTGGAGATCTCAGAGGCTAATGACTCTATCATCTTGGTCATTTTATCTATCATGGGATCATAGGATGATGAAGACTCGCCCCACTGTCTCCTTCTATCAACATTACATTTGAGCTTTTCTACAACCATGATGTTGGATTCTACTTCCAGGGTTGCATCTTGCATATTAACCAAAGAAGCACATCACCTCTCCCTCAACAGTAAATAGAAGTCGGAGTCAAAGGCATTAGCATAGATGAGTCTAGCAGAGGTAGTGGTGGGTTTTACTTCAGCTGGGATCTTGTTGTACATGCAGTCAAATCTCTTATTAAAATCAAACAACAGCTCACCATTTTCCCTCTTTAAGTTCCCAAACTCAGTGTGGTAGTAAAGGATATCCTTCTTATCCCCCCAATGCTTTAGAAATGCATCATCTAAAGCCTCAATATCTGCTATAGATCTTGGGGTCAGTTCTCTGAACCATTTTCTAGCCTCTCCATCTAGGCTTTGGACAAAGACTCTCATCTAGACATCATCTTCACTAATGTCCAGGTTATCAACATAGCTATAGAATGACTCAAGATGTTCTTCAGCTATAACACCTTCAGTTCTAGTGAACATAGGCATATACTTCTAATATTCTCCAGTAGGCATGGCATTCAAAGGAGTGGGCAGTATTAGAGGTCCATACCTAGCAGCTATGATTCGTTCCATTTTGGTAGGTGCTTGTGGACCTGCCATAGTTGTGGTAGATAAAAGAGTACTGGAAGTTTGAACGATAGAGGGCTGAGGAGTGACTCATAAGAGTAAAGGAGTATGATGGATAAGAGGTAAGGTTTCCATTGGGCTTACAACAAAATGAGAACCTAAAGAATAAGGAGCTTTATGAATCTCAGAGATTTTTTCTTCACTACTAGTATTAGATGCTATACTCTCAACATGTATTTTTTCTATTACAGGCCTTTCTTGAAGAGATATAGGAGATTCTTTAGGTTTGCCTAAACCTGATGCTCCTTTCTACAATACCTTTCTTTCTTTGATGATTTTTTCAGGGTCAGGTACTAGGTTAGCTTGTGATTTCTGAGGATTTCTCTGAGTATGCCTCACAAACTGGGCCAGAACTATGAAGTGGAGTCGCCAAGAGGTTCGGCCTCTAATAGAGCTACCAGATAGATGATTACAACCAAAAATGGAACCAATTATGTTATCACTCCAAGAAACTCTCCAAGTTGCAGCTTGGAGATTCCTAGTAACATATAATATTCAATATTGTTCTCTGAATTATTGTAATAAATGGTGGTTTGAATCAAGCTAGATAACCATTTCAACTATGTTTTTACTCAAGACATGCATGAACACCCTCAGTTTACAAGGCTTTACACCACTAATGTTCAATAATTTGTAGATTCAATGAATGGATGGAGAATACTGACCATACCAGTAGATGCATACATAAACATAAATGAATGGCTAGCTACAGGCAGCAAAAGAGAATGCTGACTGTAACGGCAGATGCATATATGACCACATATGAATGGCTAGCTACAGGCAATAAAGAAGCTTGAATCTAATTCATCAACGCAAAGATAAGATGACAGCTATCTGGCATTAGACACAAAAGAAACATGAACAAACTATTCATGTGCAAGCTTAGAATAGAAGAGAAAATGAACATTTAACATTTAACAGCAAAAAAGGCTTGTATTACTAATGAATGAAGATGAGAATCTTGAGTAGCAAAGTCTCATTAGTCTCCAAAAGTTGAACCCTTGTTACATTTAACTCTCAGCCTTCTATAGGCCTTTTACAATGATGTTGAGCCTTCTAAGGATTGAGAGGTCTTAATCTATCCCTCTGTCTTTTTTAACTATTTGATCTCTGACTAGGAAAGCATGGCTCGAAGGTTTCTTCTCTTGACAGAAGAATAAACACATTCAGATATTTTGGGTAGTTGTTGTGCTATCTGGGAGCTCTCTCATGCCAAAGATGCCCCACAATCATTCTGTTTGTTCTGGCTGTGTTGTGATGTGGCTCCACGATTTCTTTGGGTTGATTCGGCCTCTGCTCTGTGGTGGAATGGCTCTTCGGCCCTATGAAATACCTTTAAAATGCAGACAGTGACTGCTTTCTGTTATAAATAGAGAAATGATGCAATACTGTAAATTCGTGCCTTCTCTGTGTATTTTGGACTTCAAAAGTACTTAGAAATGGCCTATTCATCCATCGGGTCTGCCCTTATCACCATCATAAGTTGCAAAAAATCCTACTCCGGTGTATTTTCCTTATTTTATGAAATATGCGAAAAACACTGAAAAATGCATGAAAATGGGCTTTGGCAAACTTGAAAATATATTTATTTCTATTTTGAGACCCATCAAGTCCACCCTTGCCACAATCGTAAGTCGCATTTGGCCCGTTCCCTTTGTATTTCGTTAAACATGAAAATATACGAAATACATTGAAAAATGGCTTTTGCAGACTTCAAATTTTATATTTTTTTGTTCTGAAACCCATCAGGTCTGGGCTTTATCACTATCACAAGTCTCAAAAAGGCCTATCCACAGTCTTCCCTTTATATTTTTGAAATAAGCGAAAACATTGAAATACATTTAAAATGGGCTTCGGCAGACCTGAGAGATTATGAAATATCATATATATGATCGTCGAGTCCAGCTATCAGGTCGCCCATATGTATATGCAAAGGCCCCGCCCCATGGTCAGCACCGATAGCGATATAGTGATGTGATCTGATTTCAATCGCATATCGCCCGAGCCAAAGGTCCATGGTTAGCGCTCATAGTAATCCTCGATAGTGATCTGCCAATGTGACCCACCGATCTAATCATCGGCAATCACTGATCGATGGTGTCTTGTGCCCCTCCTTTAAGTCATCCTCTCTGTAGCACCAATTGCATTTAGCCACTTAGATCTAGGCCGTTGATCATCCAGATCTAATGACTGTTGTGCATTGTCGTGCTCAAGCCCGCAATACTTGGTCTTTTGATTGTTTTAATGTATTTTAGCCTCCCGATAGTGTTTTTCTACCTTTTTAAGGGCCTTCCTCCTGTGACTGTTGGGATTTTTGAATGATCCTTATGCAAATTTTTAAGATTTTGGGAGTGTTTTGGGTCCATTTTTGGACCAAACGCCTGTTAGAGAAGGTATGTAATTGCCACTTATTTCGTTATATTTTCCTTTAATTCGTAACTTCTTTACATTATGAAATGGGCATATGGCGAAATATTATGATAAAGTTTAGAAGATTTGTGAGTAACATAAAAAGACTAATTATTACCTTTTCTTATGCAGAAAATGAAGAAAATGGAAGATCGCCATTCCAAGGAAGAAGACAAGACGAAACCAACTGTTGTCCCTTTAACAAGGAACCGCATCCAAACGAGGCAATCCAGATCGAAGCGTATAAGCTAGGAATAGGAAGAGGAGATACCAAATCGATGCAAGAGAACGAAGAGATAATTGAGGAATAATGATATGGTGAATCCCTTAGGATCCTTTGATCCTGAGGGATCACTACCTTAAAGATTATCTATATCTTTGATATTTCCACTAGTTGTTATAAAAAGGGATAGTGTTACTAGCCCAAGCGGTGGATTATTGTTGTTTTACGAAATTCACTGTTGTAACTTAAACTTTGATCATCGACTCTCTTTAAAGAGCAATTACTGTAACTCTGTTTTGATGATTAATACATAAACTTTGTTTCCATTCTATCTTTGATTCTAGAGTAATCACAACAGTGCGTCCTTACCGGCTAAGGGCCTGGCCCTCGTGGATCACTTGCTTCTTGTACCGTTATTTCCAATTCCAAGTCATGTGTGGTTTGATTTCTTTTATTTGTTTTGTTCAGTAATCTGTTGTTCCTTACTATTTCATGTATTGGCCCTGTTATATTTCATTCATATTGGAATAGTAAGGTTATCCTCTACAACTAGAATGTTATGATGTTCATTCTGAATTTATATCGCATTGTTGTTCCTTCACAAATTGATATCATTGTATAACATTGATGTTCCTTAGATATTGCCATTAACGTTCATTTACAGATTAACAGCGTTGTGTATTTATAAATCGGTACTAGTGTCTATTTATCTACGGTTTACCTCCAAGTGTGATTGTTGTTCATTGGGATTGTTGTTCCATGGTAACCACAATTGTTGTTTCTTCAAAACCATGAGTAATATTTGTTATGCCAAAACCCACACTATTGCTTCTCTCAGTATAGATGTGTTGTGTGTAATATTCGATTTAGTTGGTTGTACATTGACATTTGATTCAGGTTGTTGTTCAATATTTCGTAACTCACTTTAGTTTCCTGTTCCATTTTTGGTTTGTTGTTCAAATCATTTCTAAGGTAGAGATTGTTGCTTAATCTCTTTGGATTACAATTGCTACTTGATTCATTTCCATAGGTTAAAACCTTGTTGTTCAATCTTTTTAAAATATATTAGTTGTTGTTCTCATTCCTGTAATTGAATTATAATTTCAAGTAATTGCTTTAGTGTGAGTAGAATGATCTGAAACTGTAGTGAACATTGACTAGTGTTGTCTAGTTCCTAGATTGATGATCTTCTCCTTGATTGATTTTCAATTGTATCAATTTACAAAGGGAAGAGTTATTATTACTGCACCCTTGACTGATGAATTGTTGTAGTTTCTTAAATGAATGGTCTAGCTATAAAGCATTTCAGGTTCTTGTCATTACATTTAGAGTTTGTTTTCAACATTTATTTATTTTTGCAGAAGCACTATACTACTAGCATTACTCTTGACAAATTACCGCCTCAAACTAAGTACACTCTTTGAGATAACAAATCGTACCTAGACTGATAATTAATGTAGGGTAAATAGAAGTGAAAAAGACACTTTTTACTGCTCAACAACGCCAACAAAGCTTACAGTATCAACTGTGAACTTAGTAATGAATCCTCCTATAATATAATTGAGCCAATTATTGATGTCATGTGATATATTATCCTTCGATGCTTCCAAATTCGCACTAGCTCTGGGGTGCACACAATAGGACCGTCAAGTTTCCACCTCCCTTGGCTATCTTCTAGCTTCGCATTCCACTCGTCTATCTCAATAAGGAAGGATGCAGAGAAGATTACATGGATCTCTATGTATAGGTAGCAGTCTAACCACACTTCTTTTGACATTCATGGGTTCCCGTTCTCCTTGACTGCGAACTCATGAATTCATTTGTCCAACCAGCCTTCAATTTCCTTCTTAGTTGGATTCCAATGATACGCCATCAGACATCTCTATGCATATTATCGTCCTAGAAACATAACCATTTGTTGGCTTTAAGGGTTCTGACCCAGGTTCAAAGTTATTTAGCCAAACAAATCCCTACACTACTCGCCCTTTCGGCATCATCCCACGAAGAGCGAACTGAAGTCTCACCCAAAGCAGTATGGGGGGATGCTGGAACAAAGTTTCTGCACCCTTGAGATGTTTGTGGTGTCGATTTAGTCCAACTTTTCCTATATTTGCACAGGTTACTTCACGCATTGTTCTAACCTTCAATACCCTCGCGATCTGTTATAATCACAGTTCGCACATCCCTAACCAGAGGCTAATATGCTTTCGCATTGCTATGGTATCGAACTGCACTATTTCCCCAATCTACATTGTGAATCTTACTTATCTTCTTATAGATTTTAGTCAAATTCGCGTAAACAGATATTATATCGTGTATTCACTTAATCAATACAATCATATATATTCGTGCATCATATAAACAATAGAAGTGTAATTTATACCCAATATATTCAATGGATAAAATAGGAAATAAATACACAAAATAGATATGAAACTTCTCTTTATTAATACATCCAACTCTTATAGACTCAATTATCCCTGCGCACTCAGCTGTAGGGGTCTACACACTCAGCTGCAGACTACTAGGCCTATGTGCACTCATTTTTAGGGCCTTCTCCTACTATACAACCCAAAATAGACTTTACACTTTCGTTCTTCCACTATGCTTCTATTCGATGTTTAGATTGATTGTTCTTCCATTTGATGTCTTAACTACTTAAAGCCTTGCTCTATTTATACAATCTCATGGTCCGCGGACCATGGGTAGGTCTCTGCAGCCGACATTACATTAAAAAATTGAGGGCGGACAACCCTATGACTCTTTTACAAGATATGCACTCTGTGCCCACAAAAAGTGGAGTCTTTACATCAGAGTTATATTTTTTGACTAAAATCTGGGCTCTAAGCCCTAAAACTTCCCTTGAGGGATCCCACTCCCAAAAATGTACAATGGCATCTAGTCCCAATGAGTGAAGAACTCAGATCAAAACACCCATCTGGCTCCCCCTCCTATACCTCATCGTAATAGCTTTCCTCTGCAGTGCATCCTAGGATCCTATGGGCCCCCATCACAGATTTGTGCATGTGGGCAGATGGCACGGATCTTCTCAAAGAAGAATGAGCATACAACTATCCTAAATGAACAATTATCATTGGTTCGTCACCTAGATAAACCCAACTATTGTTTCAATGATGACAACATCATTTGGGCTCACCCATATTAGTTCCCTCCCAATACAATCTCTACAAGTATCATCTACCCCCCAGTGATGTGATGAAAGGCATGACTACCCAAAATATGCACCATTTCTATAGTTGTATCTCATGTTTTGAGTCTCTTTAAGTCATGAATTTGGATGCTTGTACCCTTTGCACATGCACTCGTTACAAAGTGGCGCTCCAAAATCTCCCTTATATGCCTCCCACGAGGCAGTACTGGATGTATCTCCTCCATCACCCCCAACGGTGGCATTCTTATCAAAAATTATATGTCCTGAATAGTGATCTCAATCCTATTCCCCTATACCATAAAGACCTCATGATCTAAGTCCCAATAAATCACAATATTGGATAATATTGGCTCACCAACCCTCATCAGTGGTTTCTCCAAGAACTTAAACAACCCCTATCACAACATAGCCTCTCTGATTGCTTGATTCCCCTAAACCTTAGCACGAAGAGTATCAAAATATCATTCTCTCCATACCAAAATTATCTCTACCATACCTACAAAATACCATCATGTTTGTTTAGTTCGGATTCAAAATCATATACTTTTGGTTCTTAGCTTTAGCTCAAAAAAGACCCTCATACTTTCTTTTCCCTTCAGTCCACAATGCAGTTTTTCCCTTCAAAACTGCATTAGACGCACTTTTTTCCCCATTTCCTACATTCTAGAATGCATAAAAGGGGCAAACAAATGCGTTATGACCATGAGGAAATTCAAGGGTGTTGGCTTGTTGGGGCCTGACCCAGGTTCGGAGTTAATTAGCCAAACAAATCTTGGTACTATTGGCCCTTTTAGCGACAATCCGCAAAGTACAAACTGAGGCCTCACCTGAAGTAGTATGGGAGGGTGTTAGAACTAGGTTTCATGTACTCATTGTAAGAAGGAAGGACACGATGAGGCGCATTGCTGGTCATTGCATCAGGATTTGAATCCTAAGAACTTTGGAGGTAAAGAGCAAAAGAGTGTTGCTGCTATTCAAAATGACTTAGGATCAACTTCAGGTGATGAGACAATGGTTACATCTACAAGTATAAAAGGTAAAGATTCTAAAGCATCTACAAGTACTTCTTCACATTTTGTTGATAATGATAATGATGAGAGGAAAAGAAATGAGATATTTCACATAAGAGTCATTTCCAAGCATACTAAAATTGATAATTTATTTGATAGTGGGTCACAAGTTAATTTGATTTCTGAAGAAATTCTAAATAAGTGGGGTCTAGAAACAAAACCTGATAAAAATCCATATCCATTACATTGGGTGTGTGATAAAACTAAGCTACAAGTTACGAACCAATGTAAACTTCATTTTTCTAATGGGTCAAAGTTTGTAGATGACGTTCAGTTAGATATAGTCCCATTAGACATATGTGGAATTGTATTAGGAAGTCCATACTTGTACGATAGAAATGTTATCTTCTATCGAACTGGAAATAAGTATCAAGTCATTAAGTATGGAATTGAATATATTGTAAGGGCTCCTAAAATCAAAGATAACTTCTCTCTCATAAATTCTGGATAGATGAAAAGAATTGTAAATACAATTAAACAATTTTTACTTATGACTGTAAAAGAAAAGGATATTGATAAATCCAATGCATTCCAATGCTATAATCCTAAATGGAAAGCAGAGCTAGTTAAAGTTGTTTCTGATTATGATATTCTGTTCCAAGAGCCTAAAGGGCTTCCACCCAAGCAAGAGATAGAACATGAGATTTATTTTCAGCAAGATGCTCCATTACCTAACAACGGAATGTACAGGTTATCAGCTCTAGAGAATGCAGAAATATGGAAGTAGGTACAGGAGTTGCTCGATCAAGGGTTTATTCGACCAAGCACATCACCGTGCGGATCACCTATTGTGTTAGTGCGAAAGAAAGATGGTTCATGGTGAATGTGCATTGATTTTAGAGCATTGAATAAAATCACAATAAAGAATCATTATCCTCTTCCTTGTATTGATGATTTGTTAGATCAATTAAAAGATGTAGTTTACTTCTCTAAATTGGACTTGCGAAGTGGCTACCATCAGATTAGAGTTGTATAACAGGATATATGGAAGACTTCTTTCAAAACAAAGCAAGGACTCTATGAATGGATGGTTATGCCTTTTGGTTTAACTAATGTTCTAGCCACATTCATGTGAATCACGAATGATGTATTTAGGCCATTCATTGATGATTTTGTAAAAGTCTATTTAGATGACATTCTTGTTTTCAGTAGAACATGGGATGAGCATGTTAAGCATGTAAAGTAGGTGTTAGATGTTTTGGAAAGAGAAAATATCTATGTAAAACTATCAAAATGTGAATTTTTGAGAACATGTTTAAATTATTTGGGTTATATAGTAGCGGGTGGTGAATTGAAGATAGATCCCTCTAAGGTCAAAGTCATTGTAAATTGGCCTAAGCCCAATACTGCTACAGAAATTAGAAGTTTCTTAGGGGCAGCACAATATTGGAGAACGTTTATTGCTAACTTTTCATTGATTATATCTCCTTTACATGCTTTGACAAGTGTGAAACAGGTGTTTCAGTGGGGAGGCAAACAGCAGAAAGCTGTTGACACATTGAAAGAAAGGATCAGTACAATGCTAGTACTAGCACTACCAAATCTTCAGCATGCATTTGAGATTGAGATAGATGCAAGTTAATATGCCATGAGGGCAGCATTAATGCAACAGAGAAAGCCTATATGATTTCATTCTAATACATTTACATAAGCAGTAGTTAACTATCCTACATATCATAAGGAATTATATGCATTAGTTCAGAGTGTTAAAATGTGGAAACATTACATAATGGGTAAAGAAACAATCATACACACACATCATCAACCACTACAATACTCGCACTCACAAACTAAATTGCAACAATCAAGACATTACAGGTGGATGGGTTTTCTACAACAATTTCATCTTGTTATCAGATATAAGAAGGGCATACATAACAAGTTTGGAGATATGTTATCAAGACCAATTATAAATGCATTCACAATAATTAAGCATAATTCAGTAATTCATGAAAGTTACATAGAACAATGTGCTCAAGACACAGATTTTAAGGATGTATATGCAACTTTAAGTCATGGCAAACAGGTAGAAGAATTGTATTATTACATAAAGCAAAAACTCTTATATCCTTTGGCAATGTTATGCATTCCACAAACTAAAAGAGATAATATAATTCGAGAAGCACATAATTATGTCATATCAGGTTATTTTGGTGTAAGTAAAACAATTGCACAATTACAAATATTCTGCTATTGGCCACGAATGAATGAGACAATTTCTAGATATATTAAAGGATGTACTATGTGTGGTACAAGCAAGCTAGGTAATAGAAAATTAGGCTTCTATACTCCATTGCCAATTCCTTCTCGTCCTTGGGAAAGTGATTTCATGGATTTCGTTGGGGAGTTGCCAAAGTCTAGAAAGGGTCATGATTATTTGTATGTAGTTGTGGATAGGTTTAGTAAGATGTGTATTTTGACACCATGTAATAAACAGATCACAGTTGAACAAACTCCAAAGTTGTTTTTTCAAAATGTATAGGTTCATTTTGGGTTACTCGCTTCTATTGCATATAATCGACATTCTTGATTTGTCGGGAAATTTTGGTCAAGTTTATGGGAGTTAATGGACACAAAATTAAAGAAGAGCACGGAATTTCATCCACAAATAGATGGTTAGATAGAAGTGGTCAACAAGATAGTGATACAGTTTCTTCGAGGATATTGCAGAAAGCATCCCAAACTTTGGGATGAGCATTTGTGTTATGTGCAACATGCTTACAACCATGTAAAACATTCTTCTACTCAGAGATCTCCTTTTGACACTTGTTTTGGTTTTGCACTAAAGTCTCCCTTGGATTTTGTCTTTGGTAAATACATAGGAGTTAATGGATATATTGATGTGGACAAGGCGACCAAGTTCATTGAACAAATCTAGGAGATTCACCTGGCAGTACAGGAACAACTGGAAACAAGTCAAGCAAAGTATAAGGCGTGACATGACAAGCATCGAGTTGAGCATAGTTTTCAAGTTGGTGAACAGGTCTCGTTGTACATCAGAAAAGAAGTACTGCAAGGGTAAGGTAAAAGGTTGAAACCAATTAGCTATGGTCCTTTCAAAATGCTTTATAAAATTGGTGAAAATGCTTTCTTCCTAGATCTACAAGCTTATATGCAAATCTATTATGTCGTAAATGTTGAAAACTTGTGATTGTATGAGACTTTGTTGATTGATGATCCCCAAGAGCAAGGTCAGCTACCTTCCATTATAGAACTTCTACCTGAATATCTCAATGAGCTACTGGAGGACATAGTTGTTGACAGGAGGATAAGGACTTCGTGACGGGGAAACGTTGAGTATCCTCAAGTTGGACTCAAAGGTACAAATCCAAGTAAATCATGATGGATAGAGATTGGAAAAATGAAGGAATTTTATCCTCACTTACTCGATAGCTAAAACCAACTTTTGGTGGTCCAAAAGCTTCTAATGGGGAGGCATGATCCAAAATGGATCCAGTTTTTCCTCTGGATCAAAGTAGTCAAATGTATATGAAAGTAGGATCAAGTCGAAGTGCTAGATGAGACGATTCAAACGGTGTGAATGGCACGTAAATTCAAGTTTGGATGAAGAAGTTAAAGCTAGTCAAAGTTTCAAGGCAAACTAGGGCAAAAAGTCAAAAAGTCAAAGTTAAAGGAAAGTCAAAGTCAAGCAGGTCAATAGTCAATGATTACGTTAGTAGTACACATGTCATCCCAGGAACGTGCGACATGTTTTCGATGATGTTGATGTCAACAGAGAAAGTGACGTGGTAGTTTTTTAATGGTTCACATGGGCCAATATGGTGTTGACATGTGGCAGCCCGGATTTGCCCAATGTTGGCATGAATCCCAAAATTTTGTGGGCCAAGGAGGATCAAACCCCTGACCTCCCGAAATGTCTTAGACTTTTTCAGAACAATGCACCAATTAGGCTCCTTTGGATCTTGTTATCAGAAGTGATACATTTGTATTTATTGTGGTTAGGTCAAAACCGCCATAAAATGGTTGGACGGTCGGGGTCAACCCCATGACCGCCGGTCGCTTAATATTTGTCGTTAATGTAATCACCATACCACACCATAGTCACAAACCATATATATGTGTAACCATATGATAAGAATATCCACATGCTCAGCATTAATATAATATTATATATATATATAATATATATATATAATATATATATAATATAATATAATAATATATATATATATATATATATATATTATAGATATATATATATATATATATATATATATTATTAAACATAGTTAACGGGATATGGCGGGAGGGTCGAGCGGAGGTTTCGAACCGCTGACCTTCCAAAACACATATATACAAATGGCTTCACATAAATCTGCTAACAACTGTGTCAATGCTCTGGCTTGAGAGAAAGCCGAACCACCATTATTATAAACCATTGTAGGTACGTTTGCCCAACGAGCGCGTGGTTTTGCAGAGGAAATATTTTGTATTATAGAGGTTGGTTTGAACACCAAAAGGTGGTTTTTGTAGGGATAGAGGCGTTTTTGCTCATTCCAGGGGGTGTGGAGGTCATAGTGGCCAAATATGGGCAATTTTATACTCATTTGACTCGAAATTTTGAGCTGAGTTTAGTGGTGAGGTCCATTTTCTTATTTGAGACTCTATTTTTGAGCTCATGCTTGTAACAACATTTTGAAGACAAAATAAAGAGGTCAGCACTAGAAGCAAAAGGACCAGGAGACGTAGCTAGAAAGCCTGGTGAACACCTTTATTAAATTTGGTTGTGTTGATGTGTTTAAATGTGTCTTCAAATTGTTTATGTTTTTATGTTATTCACAATCTTTTCAATCTATTGCATTAATTAACATAAGTGAATTCATACATAGTCTATAATTCCTTTTTCATTAACAGATCACTATGTCACTCATGGAGATCATGTTATGTAGAGAAAAATTAACAACAATAATTGTTGAGGGTGAACTATGTGTGATAAGTATTTTTTTTACATACATTACAATCAATAGTAATGAATGAGATTTCCTCATAATATAAACAATTGGATCAAACTTACAACATTGGAAACCCTGGGAGATAAGGTAGGAGTCCATCTTTGTACACCATTCATGAGGTGCCTATTTGAGGCCCTACAAATATCACTTCGTCCTGTACACTAATTATGTGTCTTGAATATATCCTTCACGTTACTCCATATAGATATCTTCATTACTATCACCATGAAGAGATGGGTTCTTCACATCCATGTGGTGAACCTCCCACTTCTTTGCTACTACAATTGCAAGAGCCATACTAATGGAATCCATTTTTTCCAGTAGTGCAGATGTCTCATCATAATTAATTCCATGTAGCTAAGAAAAACCTTTATCTACCATCAAGGATTTATAATTTTTGATCATTCTATTTCTTTCTCTCTTTTTTGTATTTCCATTTAAAATGAATACATTATCGACCTACTTGAAGTGGAACAACATCCCATATCTGGTTCGAAATGAACAATTCACATTCATCATTCATTGATGCTTCTATGTTGGGATTTACTTGAACATGTTCATAAGATTTAGGATTAGAACCTAATGCCACATAGAAGCACATGGGCATGCGTTGGTTCATAGTCGTAAGTGAATGCAAGGCTTCTTCAACTTGAGATATCGTTTCAGGACCATTTAAGAGATCACTCATGAGCTGCCACCTTTATGCCAAAGGTGGTGGGGAATATGAGTATTTTGTGACCTAATCATTAGGTTCAGAATTTTGACTTGAACTACATGAAGAATGATCATCTCAAAGACTAACATCTAGAAGTGGCAAAGGTTGTGTGGTAGGTTCCTCTAGACTTGTGTGTATATGATCTTCTTAAAAAAATATGTTCCTCTTAATAATGAGTTCTTATGTGGCATGATATAGTAACATATACCCTTTTACTCCATCTCAATATATAATTAATATGCACTCCTTACTATGTGACTCTAAAGCCTTTCACTTATCCAATGGAATTTGAGCCCATGCTTGTGATCCAATGATATGGAAGTGGGTGACTTATTGTTTCTTACTCCACTAGGCCTCATAATGAGTTTTCCCTTCATAGATTTGCGTGGTACTCTATTATAGATGTAAATGGAATATTTTATTGCTTCAACCCATAAACTTGAAGGTATTGACCTTCTGCAGAACATTTAGTTAGCCATTTCTTTTAATGTCTTCTTACTCCTTCCAGCCATGTTTTTTTTCTTTGCAGTGTACGACACTACATGTTGCATTTTAATACCTAGATCTAAAAAAATTCTTTCCATGCATTTTTTCACATATTCATCCCTATTATTTGTGCAGAACATTTCGTTTCCTTTTCTAACATGGTCTTTGCATGTGCTTTAAATTCCTTCAAACATACAAAGACCTCTAACTTGGATCTAATAAAATAGACCCATGTATAGTGTCACAAGTCTTATATAAATGTAAGAACATACCTCGCCTTGCTCATATATGGTTTGGGAAAAGGTACAATGATATCACTGTGCAAAATCTTGAGGGTTGATGATGCCCTTGTTGGCTTTACTTTCTTGAACTTTTCCTCTCCATGTTTTCCAATAATGCAACCAAGGAAAAGTCCTTTGAAAATTGAATGTAGGGAACCTCTACAACCATTCCTTCTCCACTAAGCTACTAGATGTACCCGTAATTGGAACACCTGAATATTTCATGCCATATTAGACTCTCTTATTTTTCATGTGTTATTAATGTAACTAAAGAAGATTAGAAACAAATTTTGAAAATAATACAACCTTGCAAAATGATTTTATTTAGCTACAAAAATTGTAGAGTCATCTATCATCTTGAAGATGGTAACAACCTTAGGTGTAATTCCACCCTCTTTCCTTGGGCAAAATGCATTATCTGATAGACTGAACATAGGATACCTATGGTACATGCAATACATACTAAAAGTAGCCATTGTCCATAATTATTCATCTTTTTCCATGTACTTGGATAGGATTATTATCTCCTGTTAGTATGGGAGGATCAAAACATGTTTTCGTGGTCAAAAAAAAATCTTGAGGCATCAATATGGCATGATAGCCTACTATTAATAATGTAAGAATACAAATAAGACTAAATTTATAAAATTTCATGAGATTTACCTCAACCATTTGATTATTTCTCCCTCTTTGGCATCTTGGGAAACACAATATTCAAGATTATGTTGTTAGAGTGTTTTTGCCATGATGTCAATCTACTTCTTCTTACAGGCAGATTCAAGATGAAAGCCTCAATTGTAGTAAGTGAAATTTTTATTTTCCTTCTTGGATGTCCCATTTTCTGAGTTATAAGGACTGTAATTAGATCAATAATTTAATCATTTTCTATTATCATTCCCCTTATTTCCATTATTATTCTTCTTGCACTTGCTGCTTCCCTGAGCAACAAGTGCATACGTATTAGAACTTTTGTGGGTTCCCATTTTGAAAAGTTTTTCATGTTCTTACCTGATAGAATCAATGAAAGATTCCATCGATGGCATATTCCAAGTTTCACCTATAATTAATATTGAAGCATGGAAAGAAGAAACAAAAATGGAGTATTCTAGTCTATTCTTTCAGAGGATCTAGAGAATAAGTTGTTTCTCTTTCTTTCCAATATTTCATTCCTTTAGCTCTTGAAGTAGTGACTTGAACTTCATGAAGAAGTCTTGTAGGATTTCAAAATTTCTTGGGATCAAATATATGAGTTCATTCTCCAACTCATGTCCATACATCATGTCCTACTTGTAGAAGAGACTCTTAGGGGTTGTCCAAACTTCATTGAGAGTGGTGGTGGACTCTATGTGAAAGAGTAGATCTAGAGAAATGGATAAGCAAATATTCCCATATGTTTCATCCATTTTTTTGAAGTATTTTTTCTTCACAAGAGCTTCATTTGGCTCAACTTCATTGCCCATAGCGATTCCAATTATTTCTTAGAAGAAGAAGGATTCATTTCTCTCATTCATGAGAGTTGAATAATGTGAGAAATAGTTACTGTTGAAACTATAGAGACTAATCCATATTCGTTGATATTCAATATACAATATTTGAAAATACAGGTGTACTTTTCTTCACCACCAACCATGCTCGTATACCATGTGATATTTTGTGTTATGCTTGCAAGGAGTCTAGGTGGAAACATAAGTAACTATTGTAAGCTAATAACTAAAGAATAGAAAAGAGATTAGAATTCAATTTCTCCCTATATCTTTCTATCAAAAAATTAAGTATAATATAATGATATATAGCATCCATAAGGACATGCACCTTAGTTGGGTGTCCTATTGCATGGGTAATATTTCTCAAGTATAGGCCTAGTTAACTAGTAAAATATACTAGTTAACTAGTCAAATGAACTATAATTTTCTCATAGGTAACTAGAGAATAAACATGGATAAACATTGAAGTCAAAAAGAGAATAAACATGAAATCATCAATTAACTATTTCATGGTTCATGCATAACTCCACTTATAATAAAGATAAATAAAACTCATGCATGAAAGACTCCACTCCACTAATCTGACCTAAATACAATTAAATGTGACTAAATAATATATAAAGATATTATGCATCATCTGATCAACTTTTCATTAAAATCATCCCTCGCGAGTCTTCTAGATATGTTACCTCAAAGCATTCTAAGAATGTTACCTCAAAATTGTATGAGGTATTGGAAAATGAGAGTTTGGACGTTCTCCATTCCCATATATCTCCTCCAAAGAGAAAGTTATTCTTTAACTACAGGTTCCTTTCTCCAGCCATTTCTATATATCTCCTCCAAAGAGAAAGTTATTCTTTAACTACAGATTCCTTTCTCCAGCCATTTCTATATAGTGTTATTGATTCTCATGTTTTCTTCCAGTAAATTAATTTAGGAAAATACATTTTCATTTTTTATTATTTTCTTTTGTCATTAGGATCATTTCAGTAAATTAATTTAGATTCAGTTGTCTTTGTAAGTGGTTTTAGTTCTTATAAAATAAGGTATTTTGGTGATGGATATAACGCATTGGGTTTTTAATTATTTCATTTGCTAATAGAATTATATTTTCTTATTTTGGACAGAATTGGGTTTTTAATTATTTCATTTGCTAATAGAATTATATTTTCTTATATTGGACAGAATTGTATAGCTTGTTATGCAATTTCTATCCATTTTCCCAGGATGGGTAGGAAATGGGCTATGCACAAATCTGATCAATGTTTTACGATATGTAATTTCTCCTCGGAGTTGCTCCAGTTCAACCAGTATTGATTCAAACATAAGGTTTTATAGATAAAATATACTATTTTATTCTTATTGATGTGAATGCCAATATAAGAGTATAAAATTTTTCATTTTTTCATTTGATTGTGCTATTAACGTTAATTATTCATTTTCACTAAATCCAATAAACATGGACAAAACTATAAGAAAAAAAATTCCATGTTTTCACACCCTATCATAGTGTACAAACTAAGCGCTAATATGATATTCTGTGGCCGGGAAAAATCTAGAATTGACCATGTTTTTTTAAAGTGAATATGATTTACTGTTTTTACAGATTCCAAAGCCATCTAATCTGGATATATATGACCTGAAATGCAAGCAAAATAGTTGCACTACTAAAAAATTGAATAGAAATAGAAGATATTTTGGATTTTTAATTAAATCAGTATAATAATAAAATAATATTTTTTAATAGTTCAAGATATCTTAGGACTCTCATGAACTAAGATGTTTTATCTTCTTTCCATTTTTGTAATTGAATATGGGTGAGCATTTAGGCTTTCAACATTAATTTTCAAGTGTGTTATAAAAGTACAATAGAGTTTGTTGGAGAATCTAATTCCAACCACTTGCTAGGTGTCAAAACAGTCCATTTTAGTTAGTCTAGTTTCATTCCAGTTATTTATTATTGATGTTTCCAATGTAATCTTATTTAACTAATTCGTAATACTGAGACAGTAATCCTCTGATTCACTTTTTCTCCTTGTAGGCCTTTTCTCTTTGGGGATATTCCAGTTGAAGATGAAGGTGGATCTATAGGAGAAGATCTACAAAGAGATGAAAATTTGGTGAATCTCTCCATCTAGAAGTGGATAATGAGTGAAGAATTTGTAGAAGAATGAGAGAAGGAGCACAAAGATGCTCTTAAACCCCATTATGCACAAGCATAAGTGGACTGAAATTTTGTGATTCCAGCATCATAGATTTGATAATGACAATTTGACGGTTCAATCAACATAGCTTGTTGATGGAAATTTGTGAATCCTTGCTCATGATAATAAAATTACTATTGGAGCAGTCAATCTATGGTGAATCCAACAATTAACATTACTGATATAAATTTTGATGAATAATTTTGCAAGTGATGCAACATAAACATCATATTCACATCATGTTATTTGGTGAAATAATCCCACATGAGACTCCAAACCATGTGAAAGACAATTTGAAAATAAAGAAAGAGACACAGATAGAGACAAAGGAAAAGAATAAGCCCACAAAGAGAAAATAGAGATAGAAGCAAAGTTGGAAGTTCAACACTTAAAAACACTTATTACACAGCATAAGGAACAAAACCAATGTGGTTCTACATATATTTTTTATTCTAACATTCAAGAATTAAATTTCCTTGAAGCATTTCTTGCAATGCCATGTATAATTGAGGTCTGCATGGAAGTTGCAATGAACATTGAAGACACTCTACATATATTTTTTATTCTAACATTCAAGAATTAAATTTCCTTGAAGCATTTCTTGCAATGCCATGTATAATTGAGGTCTGCATGGAAGTTGCAATGAACATTGAAGACACCTTCCATGACGAAAAAATTAATGAAATTTCCAGGTATTGAGATGAAATTATATTGTGGTCTTATGTTGCAAGATATTGATGATGAAAAGAACAAAACAAAAGATGGCTTATGGTAGTAGTCAACATACAACCTGAATTTATATTTTTTATTCTAACATTCAAGAATTAAATTTCCTTGAAGCATTTCTTGCAATGCCATGTATAATTGAGGTCTGCATGGAAGTTGCAATGAACATTGAAGACACCTTCCATGACGAAAAAATTAATGAAATTTTCAGGTATTGAGATGAAATTATATTGTGGTCTTATGTTGCAAAATATTGATGATGAAAAGAACAAAAAAAAAGATGGCTTATGGTAGTAGTCAACATACAACTTGAATTTTGAAGAAGTTCTGGACATGCTTAGAAAACCTCGAAAAATGGAATAGAAAATGAAGAAACTAATGTTTGAATAATACAAAAAAAGAGAAAAAAATTGAAACAATTTAGAGTCTAAAAGATATGGAAGAAGAAAAGAAGAAAAGTAAATGTAGTTGAAGTCAGATTTTTAAATTGTAAGCCTATCTGAGACAAAAACCAATAACCATCTTAATTGAATTTGTATGTGGTTGTAATTAAGAAGGAGTGTTGGAGAATCTAATTCCAAACACCTGCTAGGTATCAAAAGTGTCAATCCAAATATCTCATGTCAGTTCAAGTTAGTACAGTTTAATCAACTTTCATCCAATCATTTATTACTTATATTTTCAATGTAATTTTATTTAACAAATTTCTACACTGAGAAGAGAAAAGCTCTTCTCCAGTTTTTCTCTTCAATTTTTATCAAAATTGTTAAAGAAAGTTTGAGTCAATTATACAAGTTCATGACGAGGTTTGTCTCTTCACACGGGAAGAAATAAACACGCGTATAAGGAAGTCGGTAGAATATACATAACAATATAGTATAGTTTATACACCATAGTTAGTAAATGCATTTTTCTGATATACAATTTCGTGTAACTGTGCTTTAAAATTACATACTTTCCTTTTAAGATTACATTCTTTCCTATTGCATGTACGTGGAGATTGTTCGAACTACTGTTACTATGTTATACCAAGATTACAGATGGTTTCTCATTGTAATGCCATACAAGCAAGAGAGATTCTGAGTTTATGTAAATTGTGGGCATCGAATGAATAAGGAGGAAAATGAATAATTAACTTTCATCTAATAAATAAGAATCAATTATTTATTGCAGGAATATATACAAATCAAATCTGGAAGTCAATCTGTAAGTCAAGTATTTATTCGAAGGAATATATAGAGATACGTAGGTCGATCATTTATTCCAAGGAATATATAGAAATGATTCATGTATCTTACGTACATTCAAATTGACAAACTATTACACACAATCAATTTCACAAGAACAATTATATTTGTCACCCCACTAAAGTTCGTCGTTAAAAAGAACACTAATTAAGCATGTATTCATGTTGTCAAGCATATGCGCAATAGAAAACTCTGTTAGCAATTATATCGAGAGATTAAAATATGTGCAAATGCCCTTCGAAAAATTCTAACTAACATATAATATTATAACCGAAAAATCAATGCTCATTCGTGGAACAATTAATACGAATAGATCAATTAACCTAACATCGATGGTCGAGGCAAAGACCTCTTCCATGTCGAGCTCCCAACACAAGTACAGTCGACTCAACCTTTAATTAGTGTTAAATGTCTTCAATATCTATTTAAATTAACTTACTATTTTATCAATCTATGAGATTGGAGATTTATAATCTTTAAAATACTCCTCTTATAAAAAATCCGTCATCGCGGTTGACAAGTTAACTTTATGGGTACAAACTTTACGAAGAGTTTTTTCTCACACATCTTGCACTCGCACTCCTACTTCTTCTAATTGTACTTAATCAAGTCCATTATTTAACTATGCCTTTCATTATATTCCTTCCTACCACTTATTTTTAAGTATATTATAAATTAAGTATATTGTAAAACATATTGAGAGGGTTTGGTCTACTAATTTATGTAAGTATATGTATCATAGCCTTTTTTTTCCACTAATGTATATAATTATGATGTACCATGTTACTAGAATTTCTTATGGTAGTGTTGTAGGTTTGATTAGTTATGGTAATGGGTCATGGTAACTCATCATATAGTGAATATTATATCTTATCTTTTATCTCTCCTTGTTTTAGATGAGTATATGGCCTATTATATCTTATCACGGTGGGGTTCAAAGAATAGATCAACCTGAGGATATATGGTCCAATTGCTTGCCTCATGAGGAAGAAGTTGGGCCAAGGTAATATGAAAGAAGTTGGGCGATGTTTAGAGAACATTTCTTAGTTTAATGATGTTGTTATTCTTGATCTTTGAGATGACATGTATAAGGAACATTGTTGATGAAGTCATAAAAATATGTACCCATATTAAATATAATATATAGATTGAACACCAAATTATCTTTTACATTTGGATAGGGCATTAAATTAAGCCTACAATTATCACATATGATCTTTAGGATATCCATCAATGGGTCTCAAGGCTTTGAAAATGGTTGAGGGATGAAAGCAATTAGCATAGGTCTTTATTTGAACAAGTATTAAGAAGACCAACCACCACATATCAATTAAATAAGATATCTTTGATTTTAATGGAATTTTAATATATTTAACAAGCATTTCACACCATAAACTAATCTTAGAACCTTCAAAATAGTGAGGGACAAAAATAAAGGAAGGCCTTAAGCTCTAAATGGAGTTTCATAGCTCAAAGACCATGCACAAGACATAGAAAAACCATGCTTATCCTTTACAGGGGATCCATGAATATGAACATCATTAGGAGATGTTTCTCACTAAGGATGGCTATTGGTGCCTTGAAAATAGTTTACGGGGAAAATAGGGAGCTGATTCCCTCAACATGGAAAATTTTAGGGGCTAATATTCATAGGTGGGCTAATTTTCCATGATTTTTCCAAAAAAAGATTCGCCAATTTCCATTTTTTATAAACATGATTCGCCCAAATTTTACAATATAAAGTTATTTTACCTTAAAAATCACCAACATTATGTAGAGAGTATCTATAAAATCATTTTCAATTTGAATAATTTTAAAAATACATCAGTAAACATTTTATAACTTGCATATTAGGGACTAGTGAGATTCACCAATGTCCTTACACTTCAAGGTAATTTTCCATCCTTAAAATTTTCCTGTCTCTCAATGATGCTTGAAGATATCGATATTCATGGATAATACCTCAAACTATGATGCATAATATTTATAAGGAACCTTTGGGATCCTGCTAGGAACATGAACACCATTATGTCTGGTAAACTAGTAAGGACATAATGATCATAGTGGGAGGGAAACAAGGGCATTCAGCCTTAAATGAGTCTTCTCAAATCAACAATTATGAGTGAGGCCTCCAACCATCATAGGTAACATATTTAGGAGCTCATTGGTTTCCCACTACAAATATGAGTATCATTAGGAGGTATAAAATACCATGGATAGCTATTGAAACCTTCTGAAATGTGAGGGATGAAATCAAGTGCCTTAGACCCTAGGTCCTACCCCTTTTGCTTGGTATTCATGGGTGAGACCTAAAACCACCACACATGACCTCTATATAGGATATTTGGACTCCAATTAGAAATATGATCTTTGTTAAAATATGTTTTGCACCATGAATTGGGCATGTGGACTTATCAATGGTGAGTGAATGAAACAAATAGACATAGATATTAATTGATGTTTTTTTCAAGTTCAAGGTCATGAAATATGCTTAAACCACCATACATGAACTCACTATGGGATATTTAGGTTCCTACAAATATGAGTGCCCTCAATAGGTCGATGTATTGTAAACCACATATAGTAGTTGGGCATTGAAATTGGTAAGTATGAAAGAACATGACTTAAGATTTGAATGAGGTTTATTATCTCAATGATCATGAATGAGTCCTAGGACAACCCTACATGAATTCTATAACGAAAGGCTGAAAATCCACCTTACTTCAAGAAACTGTTATTATTTTGAATATAAATAGCCATGCCATATTTACTTATTTGAAGCAAAGGGGATTAATTTTCACCACAAATAGTTCTCATACCCATAGTTGTAATTGAATAAACATTTTTGTTTTTTAATTAGGTAATATATATATGGATTTATATTTTTAAGATTTCTAAATAATTATTCAAAAAAATATATTAACATTTATAATTTTTAATGAAAATAAGCAATAATCTTTTATAATTTTTTTATATTACATTAATCTTAAGTATTTTAAATAAGAAAAGAATAACCAAGGATCTTAATCTGAGTAATATTTATTTATTTTATATATATATATATATATTATAATATATTAGCTTATAATAATAAATTATATGCATTATGAATACACATGTTTTTTCAAGTTATGAATTTTTATATAAATGGTGATGCAGGGAAAAAGGAATATACCATAATGTGATGGAGAACAAGTTCAATAGTGAGATATATAGTTATCAATTTTAGGCTTAATATTTTTCTTATAATATAGAAGTAGCTGAATATTAAAGGATATTTATTATAGCTTTTAAAGTGTGTTTTTTTGTTATGTATAGTGTCCAAATATATATATATATTGGATTAAAAATATATCAACATATATTTTTTAAGTAAATTTTATTTATTTCTTAAAAATAATATGTTATTTTGTTTGTACTTACATATATTTCTTTAAGTTATTATTTTTTATATAAATTGTGGTTATATGCATTTTTTGTTTGGGGTAACTCCCGAGGCATTGGAACCTAGAATCTTATGATTTAGATAATTCTTCATAATACAATGAACCAATTGAAGCCCTCTAGTAGACTATTATTCTTTTAATTTATGAGTTTTGAAATTTATATAATTTAATGAGAATATGGTACTTTTATTATAATATTGCATTATATGATTTTACATGAATAAACCATGTTTACATTACCCTTACACATTCAAATTTGATTGGGAATTTTTTTTTCAAATTTAGTCATTCCATAATATATAGCCATCCGTAAGTGTGCAAACCTATATTTACAGTTTCCATTAAAACTTGCACATGTCAAACTACACAATGACAACAACCATATAAGAATTAAATTGCAATATAATGGGCCAGTTAGATGCTAACATCAAGAAAGTTAAGAGTGACAACATTTATCCAACTAATAAACATGAGTAATAAATATTTGTGCAATATAAATTATTTAATACGAGAAAATATAAAGTCTTATCAAATCATTCCATGGAATCTCGACCAGTCTCTGTCTGGTCACAATCTACGTTTCTCTTCTTGGAAGATGAGAATCAATCACCACTTGTCTAATTAACGAACGATAGCATTGACAGCATTGTCATGCCAATATTCTGATTATGTTCGGACCAGTTTAAACTGATGTCATTGCACTACGTAAGGAGAATAATGTGTGGTCCGTCGGCTAAAGGAAATTTACTCGTATATTAGACTTTTGAAGTTTTCTACTACACCGTAGACATATAAGCCTACCAAAGCTTTATATATAGTGTATTTGCTCCAACCAAGAAGCATAGTAAATCTAAGAGAAGCTTCAGAAATCGCTTTCTCAGAGAAATACAGACAAGTTTGCTGTCTGCAAAACCTTCAGTACACAATATCCAAGGCCAAGGCCATTGAGGTAACAGTACCTTTTCCTAAAGGCTGAGTGACTCTATTTGAATTTTAGATAATCTGTCTTTGCATTTCAGTTTAATAATGTTTTCTTTATATTCATAATATCTTTATATAAAAAATAGTAAAAAGACCTTGTTAACCGATAGTCATAATGAATCCCCTCACGCGGAGGACCACCAATAAAAATATGAACAATATCCTCGTATTAGGAGTAAACCTTAAATCACCGACACTAAGGTGAAAATAAAGAGTGAGAAAACAAAGTAACTCTCTCATATATAATAAGTTGGTTTGTCAATATAGTGTCTTTATCACTAAAATAGAAGGTGAAAATAAAGAGAGAAAACAAAGTAACTCTCTCATATATAATAAGTTGATTCGTCAATATAGTGTCTTTATCGCTAAATTAGAAGAATATGTAACGAGTATTTTACTTGGATGATGTGTTGCTAATGATAATTATTTCTTATGTTTCAAAGATGTGCTATGAGTGATAATATACTCTTAAGCATTAACTCACTATAATTTATGCCCTCGACAAAATCAAATTCCAATAGTTGTCACAAGCTTTCATGAGTATGTGTAGAGGGGATTCTCTACTTTAACTGTAAGACACGCTACATCAGATCTCGAGTATAAATATTTCTGTAGTATATGCAGAGGGGATTCTCTAATTCTCTAGTTTAACCATAAGTCATGTACATCAGATCTGCGGTATTAATATTCCCACAGATTAATTGTTGTTTTTAGGATTGAAAATTTTTAAGCAAATTCACATCACAATGTCTTGTTCAATAACTTTTTCAATCAATTCCATCACCTGCAAACTAATACGTACTTTGAGCATATATTCCTTTCTAGCTATGCATGACTTTGAGAATCAAACTTTTACACCGGGATTTAAATTTAATCTAGTCCTTCAATCCTTATTATCAAAGACACATTCCAAGTACCAGTCTGTTGACTCATGCCACTCGCATAAATTATTGGTCTTTTAAGTCCCCATTTCCTTTTTATTCCCTAGGGTATGATTTGTTTTCTCTACAACTAGATTTCCAAATCGAAATGGCAAAGAGAATGCATCAACTCCATAATATGTTTTGCCTTGTCGCTAGGTATAGTTAACGTTGTTTGATCACTTTAGCATAGCTCGGTACATTATATGCATTTTTTGATTGCTGGAGTCGGTTTAAAAACCTTACGATTTCTATGATTGCTTTCCCAAACTTTCTTGTAACATGTGATCTGCTTGTTAATAACCAAGATTATACTTGGACTATTCCAAGATTAGCCATGTGAATTGAAACATCAAAATGTCTTTGGATTCTTTCCCGATATCTAAATTTAACACAAATACAAACATAAGTTCTTAAAACAAATGCATGGAATCCATTAAGATGCATCAGAAATAGTAATTAAAACAAATGAATTGCATTCACTAAAAGATCCAACCCAACAAAATATTGGGTGAGGTATCCAATCGACTAAAACAGAATGAAAAAGTTGAAGGAGCAAATCCCATCAACAAAAACAAAAAGAAGAAAGAAATGAGCACATCGCCTTCTCACTTGGCAAGACTTCACATATCTTTCTCATAAAATATGAGAATCTAGATTACTTTATTAGTCAAATGCATTTATAGGTACACTATCTTGGACACACAATCTATTGGTTGAGAGAATATCTCAACCACACACCAATGTAGGAAATAGATTGTAACTATTAGAAACAAACTCTTTTACATTGTAAGAATCACAACTGAGACAAGTAGGAATTACATATTCCAACACTCCCGCTTAATGATTACTTGTCTCGATATCAGTTTGCAAAGTCTACATAATCACACCTTGTACCTTGTTCATGCAATTCTAGGTGTCCATATAAAACAACAACCATCTACATGAATGCATGGGTTCCCAACTACTGCAACCCCTAGTCTACGAGGAAGTCCTTCACATACATGGTTCATCCAACCTCTTAATGAACCTTCTTTGACTTGGTCCATTACACTATGAGATTTGTTCCATCTCTCAATTCCCCCATTAATCGAAGACTCAATTCTCTGATTACATATCAAGCTTAGATACGAGTATACCTGCCACCCGTGTACCTACCAAGTGGTTGATTCCACAACTTGATGTCACTAGGGAACAAAGGGGTATGCATACCTCTCTATGTCTTATAGACATATGCCCTTTTAATATGCTCCAAGCTTAAGAAGATACTAGGTACATAAAGCATTTTAGGGACCATAACTGACCAAAATCAAATTATGAAATGTAGATTTGCTATGATTACAATGTGTGACTCACACTTTATCACAATCATCAGTATATTCTACAAACTCAAACAAGCTACTCAAGCAAATTTGTTTGTCCATCATCCTTTAGTCGCTTCCTCTCCTTCACCTAATCTTTTCATGACATCTTGGGAATCGTTCTCTTTGTCAATTAAATATTGGAACTCCATGCTTAACCTGTCATTTGTTAGAGTCATGAATTCTAACAAAACAACGTTACCTAAATTGAGCTAGCTAGCCTCAATAAGGTGCAATAATTTAATTCACGATTCCAATGACAATAGAAAAAAAAAAAAAAAATACTACTCTCATATCAACATATTTTCATAGCTGCAATAGGATAGCCATACCTGTTAAGTTATCCACAAAATCACCTCTTTCAAAGAAATTCCAAGATGGTCTTCTTCCCGTAAATGGAGACCTGATTCAAACATATTAGAAGAGAGAGCAGCTTGAGCATGTTTACCATGCTCTGAGGCAATAATTTGACACAGTTCCCAATAAGATCCCACGTTCCCCAAAAATATCACTTATGTACTCATCCTCCATAATGGTTGCAAATGTTAATATGTTTGCCCTACACATACAGGTGCCTCAAAGATGGACCCATGCCCTTCGGACACACTGCTATCACACTCATGTTCTTCAGAAAGTCATCCCCACAGGACGGAAAATGTCCCAGTAAAAAACCATGATAAAGACCGAAAATGTTGTTTGGCTTCATGGCAGAAAATATTTTTGTGTAATTGTCTGCCTATGCAGCATCAGATATGAGGAGTAATAGATGGTCACTGCTAGATACAGTCTTTATAATTTCACCAAGAGTTCCATTTTCTTCCAAAAATACTACTGCACTTGCCTCAACAAAGGATTTGGAGCCTTTACTCAAGCCAATATTACAATGCCTGATTTTTCTTCTACCAAAGAATCCCTCCAATTTTGAGCTTCATTTGGACCATGAGAACCCCAACTAATGACTCTTATCTGTTTGATGCCTTTAAAAGCCTTGGGGATAAGCTTGAATAGATCTCTGCTTCCTCTAACAATATATTCATTTTGGCTGGCAAGCACAGTCTTTGGAAGACAACGGTTTGGAAATGGATGGACAAAGGCATTTTGGCAAGAGGGGCGGCCACCATGTGAGCACCTAGGGCTCTGCCTCTACCACAGCCCCTGGTATTTAACCCCTAGTTTAACTTAGTTTCACTCAACACAATGACATATCTAACGCAGATATCTACATAGGATCATCTATACTCGACTCATTCACGCTCTCAAAATCTTCAACAGGTTTTGGCTCTTTAACAATTTCTAAGAGATCTCAGACAGATCTCCAAACTCACACTATCTTGACTCTTTACGCAGCACGGTCGATTCCTCTGTTTCATAAATCCGCAACGCGGCCTCTATTTACACTGAACAATGTTCAATATCGTAGCACCATAGTCGATGGACAAATATAAACAAGTACATATACTCTTTATTTCCCCAACCCTAGAGAGGCCAAGCCAAAGAGGGGCCAGGCCCTCAGGGCTCTGATACCATGATAAAATATGAGAATCAAGATTAATTTATTAATCAAATGCAATTACATATATAAAATAAGTGTTGCCTCAAGGTACGCTATCTTGGACACACAATCTGCTGGTTGAGAGAATATCTCAACCACACACCAATGTAGGAAATAGATCCTAACTACTAGGAACAAACTCCTTTACATAGTAAGAATCACAACTCAAACAAGAAGAAATTACATATTCCAACAGTTGCGAGTGAGCAATAACTTTTTGGAACCACATAAACTGTTTATTTTGGGTTGCTTTAAGCCTTGTATATTGAAACTCACCATAACCTACATCCGTGAACAGAGAGAGACCCGATGAAAAGTAATAAAATTACATCTAGGTATGGCACTATGCTTATGAGTACATGCAAAGTGTTGGGATAAATTAACCTTGAATGAAACAACTTTGAATGTAATGCCAATGCCTAGTAAATATCGCTGCAATCATGCACACACTTAATTGAAGGAAGGCGAGTACTCACATGCTTTTCACTTATAATTAGGTGATTATTGATGCTTGTGGCCTCTAATAAACGCTTGGCTCTGCAAAGCGAGGGAAGATTAGGAATACGTACACAAATATTCATCTGATGTGATGATGAACGATACATCCATAATAAGGTTTTAATACACAGAAAGATATTAATAACATCTAAACAATGATGGTGATGTGTTATTCTCTTACCAAATTTAGGTGTGCGTGCAAGTGTAATAGTTGAAGGTTAGCAATTCCTTCTCTCTGATCAAATGCATGCCCAAGATCGATGGCAACCACTTTCAATGACCTCAACGTACCCATGAATCCAAGAAATTTGTTTAGAGAGAAATTGTATTCAAGATCCCACTTAAATGTGTTCGAAAAATATTAGGCGAATTTGATTTTTGTTTTCAGTGAGGGGAGAGGCTGAGTTATAACCTTTGCAAAGCTATTTTTGCAAAACTAGTTTCGTGCATCGCGAGGCTGATTTCGCGGAACTACCTTTACACACCACGAGATATTTTCCAGGCTTGAATTTTGCACGCCTCTAAACTATTCCAGAGACTTAAAGAATGCTCGCAGTAAAATTAACAAGATAGGTTTGGAGGAACACAAAACTTAGTATTCATTTCTTGGACATGAAAAATACATCTACATGAGACTGTGGCTCATTTACAAAGTAAAATAAGATTTTACAGAGATTTAAACTTACACGCAACACTACACAGTGAAACATAGTAACTACTGTTTTAGTGCCCACCAAAGATTGCTCCACAATTTTCTCCATAGAGACTTGTGCTCTTTTTCTATTTTCTCTCTAACCTCTCTACATAGTCTTACTCTTCTACGCTCTCTCTTCAAAATGAATTTTACATTCATATTTAACTCAACACATAATTTTACATTTAATTCATGACAGAGCGAAATTAATTTTGATGTTGTTGTTGAGTGTGATCAAAACCACACAGGTGTTTATGGAGTGTGGGTAAGGTTTTTGAATTAATGCTTTCCCATATCAGTTTGCCTAAGTACATAAATTCTTTAAATGCCTTTTCTGAGTTTCAGAATGGTTTGCATCTAGCTTCGGTCCTTCTATCTTCACGCTGAGACACAAACTGTAAAAAATGTCTTCAAGCAGAGATGCAACCTGCAAAAGGTACATCTCACAGGTATGGCTCATGTCCGACTGTTTATTGTGGTGGTTGGGATTATTATTTCCAACACTCCCCCTTAATCACAACTGCCGCCATTGACAATTCCCAAACAGTTTCTGAGATAAACAAAATTTTCTCTTGCCAATGGCTTTGTGAAAATATCAGCAAGATGTTCCTATGACCTATAGTGCTACAACGCGATTTCATCATTGTTAATTAACTCTCTAATAAAATGATATTTAGCATCAATATCCTTGGTCCTTTTGTGGAAGATAAAATTCTTTGACAACGCAATTGCTGAGGTGTTGTCGCAGAAAATAGTTGTCGCACCCTTTTGGTCATGACATAGATCGCTCAACATCCTTCTCATCTAAAATGCCTGACATGTTGTTGTTGTTGCTGCGACATATTCAGCTTCTGCTGTTGACAGTGACACTATTGGCTGCTTCTTGGAGGCCCATGAAATGGCTCCGGAACCCAAATGAAAAACATATCTTGACATGCTCCTTCTGTCATTGACACTGGCTACCCAATCACTGTTAGTGTAACCAACCAGCCTGAAATCACTGGTTGTTGTGTACAAAATGCCATATTATTTTTTCCTATTGACATACCTCAGAATCCTTTTCACTGCTTTCCAATGTGTCTCCTTTAGTGTCTCCATGAACCTTGACACCAAACTTACTGCATACATTATATTTGGCCTAGTGGCAGTCAAATACATCAGGTTGCGTATCATGCTTTCTTATAATGTCAGATTGACATTGGTGCTGCAATCTTCTTTGCTCAACTTCAACCCTATGAGAGTTAGAGTTGGTGCGCACTTACTATTCTACATTTTAAACCTCTCCAAAATTTCTGCCGCATACTTTGCTTGGGAGATAAAAATTCCATTTTTTGTTTGCTTCACTTCTATACCCAGAAAATATCTTAGCAATCAAAAGTCAGTCATTTCAAACTCACTCTTCATGACTTGCTTTAAATCAGCGATGAGGAAATCATCACTGCTTGTAAAGATCAAATCATCTACATATAAAACGACAATGAGAATCTTTCCTTCGCTCTATTTGATGTAGAGAGTAGGCTCACCATCACATTTGTCGAAAGCATTGTCCAACAGGTAAGCATCTATCCTGTTGTACCATGTGCGCGGAGCTTTCTTCAATCCATAAAGAGCTTTCTTCAACCGATATACTTTGTCTTCTTGTCCTTCAATCTCATAACTAGGTGGTTACACGACATACACTTCCTCTTTCAGCACTCCATTCAAGACTATTGACAATCACCACAATTGCGCGCACTATCTCCATCCATGCACCTAGCGCGAACGTCTCTACGTAATCTCTTCCATGTTGCTGCTTTGTATCCTTTGACAACTAGCCTTTATTTGTACCTTTCAATCTTTCCCTGAATGTTACTTTTGGTCGTATAGACCCACTTCACTCCAATTACATGTTTTCCTTTTGGAAGGCTCACTAACTCCCATGTGTCATTCCTTTCTATTGCTTCTATTTCTTCCTCCATTGCTGCAACCCATTTTTCTTCTTTGACGGCATCTTCAAAGTGGATTGGGTCATCTACATGACAAAATAATGCAAATAAGGAATTTAGACCTGCGCCACTATCAACTTCATCTTGCTCATAAATTTCATTTAAATTTGTGAATTTTCGCCCTCTTGTGCTTGCTGAAGATGGGCTTGATATGTCACCTGGTGTCGCGATTCATGATGTGCTTGGAGAAGCACTCGCTTAGCTACGTGAAACTGTCCTATTATCTGTTGATGGCGTTCTTTATTGCCTACTTTGCTGCTCTTGAATAAGAGTATAGGGAGTCACTGTTGAGGAATTACTTGCTGCTGTTAGTTCCTGTCTATCCTCATTTGGTATGCTTGCTCTGACATTGACTTTCTCTTCTAAACTTCCATCCCATGCTTCTTCTTCTATGAATTGCACATCTCTGTTGATTTTGACTTTCTTGGTTAATGGATTGTAGAGTTCGTATGCCTTGGATTCATCATTGTATCCAACAAATATGCATTTCTCCCCCTTGTTGTCTAAATTCTTTCTCAACTCATTCGAGATGTGTACATAAGCCACACATCCAAAAACTCTCATGTGAGTGACATTTTGTTTTCTTCCACTCCGTGCCTCTTCAGGAACAATTTTTTAGACACTTTTGGTTGGACATCTATTCAATATATATGTTGCACAAGTGACAGATTTAGCCCAATAGTCATTTGGAAAATACTTTGCCTTTAACATACTCCTTTCGATCTCCATAATGGTCCTATTCTTCCTTTCTGTCACACCATTTTGCTGCGGTGTATATCTTGTTGTAAACTGCTTGTGAATTCCATGCTCCCTGCAAAATCGAAGGAAGTTGTTTGAGATGTATTATCCACCTCTGTCTGTCCTAAGGACTTTTATGTAGTGTCCACTTTAATTTTCAACAAGAGCCTTGTATTGGCGGAGGCACTCAAACACTTTGCTTTTATGTTTTAGGAGAAAGACCCATGTCTTCCTTGTGTAGTCGTATATGAATTTCAATACATAGTGGCTGCCACTAATTGATAATGTCTGCATTGGTCCACATAGGTCTGAGTGGATAATATCCATAGGTTCCTTTTCCCTCACTAACTTTCCTGCTGGAAATGTCTCTGTATGTTGCTTCCCCAAGATACATCCTTCACATATGCTCTCTGGTTTTTCTATGAGTGGTAAACCCTTCACCATGCCTTTCTTATGCAGCAAATTCAAACCTCAAAATTTGAGATGTCCAAATCTCAAGTGCCATAACAAGTTTTCATCTTTTACCTCTGCTTGAAAGTTTACTTATGTGAAAACTGCCCCTTTTCTTCCATTCTCTTGTGAACTCATTGATAGTTGTGCTTGAGCACCTTTTTTCTGCAAATCTGATATTATTTTCAGGGGAAACATTCTATTGTATATCACCTGAACCTTTGCAATCCACTGTCTTCTTGGAGGCCTATCCAAAATTATGCACACATCATTTTTGAAGAAGACATTATAGCCTTTCTATGTGAGTTGTCCAATGGTCACGAGATTATGTTTCAGACCGGGGACAAAGTAAACATCAGAGATGTATTTCTTGTCCCACTTCTTTGTTAGGATATTAACTCTTCCTTTACCCATGACAGAGAATTTGCTATCAGTCCCTAATGTCACTTCGGATTTCACACTTTCATCTAGATCATAAAACATCTCTATGTTTCCAGACATGTGGTTGCTACACCCTGAATATAGATACCATATATCACTTTGTTTTTCTTGTGGTACATTACAAGCTAAAAACATGCTATCATGGTTCTGATTTTCTCTTGTGGAACTTACGCTTGGTATGTTATTAATATCATATTTCTTCTTTCTACATTCATTTGCATAATGACCATACTTCTTACAGTAATGACATTGAACTTGAGATTTGTCATACCTCTGACCTTGTCCTTGATTTTGGCTTGGTCCTTGACTTGGATTTTGATTGCTACCTCTTCCATTTGAGCTTAAAGGGCTGCTTCTTCCACCTCTGTATGGACTTCTTCCTCTTCCTCTAGCATATGATCTTCCTCTGCCTCGACCTTGACCAAATGATACTTGTGTCTTGAAGGCATGCTCTAATGAGGAGCTTGCTACTTTGTTTAGTCAATGTTCATGAGAAATCAATGATGCATTAAGCACATCCACCGAAAACTGTGAGATATCCTTTGTCTCTTCTATGGCCACAACAATGGCCTCAAACATTGCTGGAAGACTTCTCAAAATTTTCTCAACTATTTTTCTTTCCTCAAGTGTCTCACCATGAGACCTGATTTGAGTAACCAACCCACTTACATGTGTAAAAGACGAGTCTATATTATCAGACTCTTTCAAACAAAGTGTTTCAAAATCTCTCCTCAACATTTGCAGATTTGTTGTCTTCACTTTTTCCATGCCTTAGTAGGCTGTCTGGAGGATGTCCCATGCTTGTTTGGACTTCGTTGCTACTGCAACCCTTGGGAAAGTACTTTCATGAACCACTTGGAAAATATAAAATTGTGCTTTTGAATCAAACTTCCTATTGTCCTTGAACACATTTCTTTCTTGTTGAGATAAGGCATTGTATGTTTCTACATCTGCTGGTTCTTGAAAACCATTCTCAACCAAATCCCAAATGTCTTGAGAAGAAAACACAACATTCATTGTAATAGCCCAATAATCATAATTTTTGCCATTAAACTGAGGTATTTGAGGATTAGTCAAGCTTGTGCTTGATGTTTCCATTTATAAGCATAAAAACAAACTTTCTATCTGCTGGTAAATATGCTAAACAACAATCTCAAAACAATTTTCACTTTTAGCAAAAGCACTTGTTTTTACACTAACAAAATTTAACCCACTCCGATACCATGTTACAAAAATATTTGGTGAATTTGATTTTCATTTTCTTCCAGGGGAGAGGTAAAGAGTTATAACCTTCGCGAAGCTATTTTTCGGCAAACTAAGTTCATGCACCATGAGGCCAATTTTGCTGAACTACCTTCGCGCACCACCAGAGTCATTTCTAGGCTTGAATTTTGCGCACCTCTAAACTATTCCACAGACTTAAAGAATACTCTAGTAAAATTAACAAGATAGGTTTGGAGCAACACAAAACTGAAAAATACATCTACATTTGACTTTGACTCATTTTCAAAGTAAAATAAGGTTATACAAATATTTAAACTTATGAAACACTACATAGTAAAACACAGTAAGTGTTATTTTAAGCGCCCATGAAAAATTGCTCCACAATTTTCTCCACAGAGACTTGGGCATTTTCTATTGGAGTTGTCTATAATGCGACTTGTGACGGAATCCGGCGGAGGAAATTGAGGTTAAATCTTGATTTGTTGCAGTTAAAATGGTTTTTTAACTGCATATTTCGATTTAGCACCCTGAAAAACCCCTGGGGCACTTTGATTATGCAGAAACTAGCTATCAAACTTGCAATTCCAATAAATTGCTGCCGGATTTTGACCGGAAAAACCCACTGGAAAGGCTTCCAAAAAGTCTCATTATAGACAACTGCTTTTCTATTCTCTCTATAACTTCTCTACATAGTCTTACTCTTCTACGCTCTCTCTTCAAAATAAATTTTACAATCATATTTAACTCAATAGACAATTTTACATTTAATTTAGGACAAAGTGAAATTAATTTTGATGTTGTTGTTGAGTGTGATCAAAACAGCTCATGTGTTTTTGGGGTGTGGGCAACGTTGTTGAATTAATGCTTACCCATATCAATTTACTTAATTACATAAATTCTTTAAATGCCTTTTCTAAGTTTCTAAATTCTTCACATCTGGCTTAAGTCCTTCTATCTTCGTGCTGAGACTCAACGTGCAAAAAATGTCTTAAGTAGAGACGCAACCTGCAAAAGGTACAATGACAAGTATGGCTCCCGTTTGAATGTTTATTGTGGCGGTTGAGATTATTATTTCCAACCAAACGCAACAAGAATTCAATCAAATTGTCTCCACGCTCAATTTCGAATCCTCTAATCATTTTGGAAAGTGCATGAAATGCCACTCGTTTTAATTTCTTTGATTGCCACGTTACCAGCGGCAATCGGGCAATATGCTTGAATTGTTTCGATTCACTCACTCAATTGCCACATTACCGGTAGCAATAGCGATCGGCCATGTTTAAAATTTATCAAATTTCAAAATGATTGAATTTCAATTGAAATGCTTTGAACTCTAGTAAATCTCAACTGTCAATTAGCCAGTAAGACGAAGAATATTTAGTAGACATCCAATCCCACCCCTATATTAAATTTAAAAAATATATATATAACACAGCCCTTCCACTAGGAATGGAAATATATACGCCTATCAGCTAACAAGAGCTCTACAGATCTTACATAAAAGCTATATAGATCTTATAGATCTATAAGCCTATCCGCGAATTACCTTGACTTGGATACTATGAAGAACTTTGTCTTTAGTGGAGTATCTATGCGAATGGAGAACTTCCAGACCCTCCTCTTCCCGTACCTGTAAGATCTGTAAAGCGCTTGTGAGTAAAGATTCAGATCGAAAACTGATCCGAACCATCTGCCTGGTCTAGTCTCAGTGCTAGTAAAGTGGACGGTTGTGAATGAGTTGAATCAATTGATTCCACATGTTAGCTACCCTCTGCCATTTTATTGCTATCTCAGGCCGAAATACCCTTGCTTGATGGGTTTAAAAAATTATCTCACAGACCGGGCACCTGGAACAACCATTTTTCATTGAGATAGAAAAAACATATACCCATGAACTAAAATTCATGGACAGATCATCTGAAATTCAAATTCAAATACAGTTAGCCTTTTCTTAAGAAAAAGTCTCGTTACCTCAATGGGCTAAGGTATGCAAACCACAAAACCTGTTTGTAATTCTAACAAAACAATTTATGGAACTTCCTCTCATATTTCCTATGCTTCTTGGTTGTAGCAATTGCACTATATATAAATCTTCGGTAGGTCTATATGTCTACAGTGCAGTAGTCAACTTCTATAGTCTAATGTATGAGTAAACTGCCTTGGGTTACGGACCGCACAAGATTCTCGTTACTGAGGGCAATGACATCAGTTTTGTGTGATGATACATTGCTCATTGTCCTGTTTCAAACTTGTCCAAACATAATCAGGATATCGGCGTGTCAATGCTATTTTTGTTCGTTAATCAGCCAAGTTGTCTTCTGGTTTAATATTAATTGATTCTGATCTTTTCCCAGAAGAGGAATGCAGCTTGCGACCAGACAGAAACCGATCGAGATTCCATGGAATGATTTGATGAGACTTTATTATAGGACATCGATCAGACCCCATGCACTGAAAAAAGAAAAAAAGATTTGGCACCTCATTGACGGTAATAATGGCGCTATGCCATTCTATGCTGTATGCACATGCAGATGATTAAATTCAACATCATAAGGTAGATATGGCTAGATTGAAAAGTACAAGGTAGAATGAGTGGACCAGATATTTGTTTGTTGAGTTTTTATGTACATTTGTTTCTTAGGTTGTTTTTGTCTTAGATGATGATTATAGGTTTAATTTTTGGGTATTTAAGTGGTCAAAATTATTAAGAAATCATACAAGCAAGGGTCACAGTAGCTCTTGATTTCTGCTCATAGAAGTATTTAAGTTGTCAAAGTAGCCAAAGAATCTCACATGCCTCGGCCACACCAGCCTTTGATTTTTACCCATAAAATTTCTGACTAGCTACCTTACATCATAAAGTGACTTAAGATTATACCCATCACTATCTATTCTAATCCACCTTACCCATCATCATCTATTCTACTCCAAATGGACAGCCTAAAGTAACTATTAATAGATGTTTTAATAATTAATCGGTGACTATTTTATGCTTCTACGGTCTTAGATGAAGGTCTAAAAGACAAAACTCCAAATTTATAATGCCCAATTCCTGCAAAAGAATATCGATCACAGAAATGTCAGGAGTACTCCATCAATGGCATCTTTTCTCATCGTCTTCATGGCGTGGTGTGGCACAAATGAATAAAAGTAGAGGCACTTGTGCCTAAAAATAGTGAGTTCTCAATCAATAGCATCTTCCCACATTATCGGCATAAAAGTATTGGCATTATCACATCAAAGTGGTTGATGTACACATCAGTTTTATAATATTATGCAAAGGCTTTTCTGTGGCTTACTCTACTGTTAGACTGGTACAATGGGGGCTAGAATCTTTTCATTCAAGTCTTTCTTCTGAATATGGATGCTAAGAGCTTCGTCAACACTTGATCGGCTAGACTGGTACCAAAATCTAAGATCCATACGTGTCAGGGCAATGGATAACCTACTTCGAAACCAATAAATCCAAATTAGTAATGAAAACAGAAAGAGGAGTATCTAATAAAGTGACTAATTTTGAAATTAAGATCTTTTATAATTAATTATAAAATTTTGGGTTTAAAATTTAACACAAATAAGAGTTCACGAATTTAATTTGACCAGAAACCAAGATTTAGAATTTAAGTCCGAATATAAATGAATATTAATTATTGATTTAAATAAAAATAAAAATTTAATTAATAAATGCAAAAGTTGTAAATTTAGATGGGAGATTAAGGTGTTAAATATTATCTAGGTTATGATGTGAGATAATTATTTTAAAAGATATTCGATTATGATGTGGAATAATTATTTTAAAGGATATTTAATATAAAAATAAAAATATATTATTGTGTAATTTTTATAATTCAAATTAATGTTTTATATTAAGTTTAAAATTCTGTATTGTATAGAAATTATTCTTTAAACTTAATTATAACAATAGTAAATTAATAAGTTTTCTAAATACAAAAAGTTATTCCAGATAATATATATTTATATTTCGTTTATTATTATTTAAGTAGTTGTAATCAAATTTATTCATATTTAATTCAAGCTATATAAATATATATATGGTAATAAATAACAAAAAAGTTATAAATGGTTAACCTTTTATAAAGTAGTTTTTTTGAATTAAAACAAAAATTCCTTAAAAAACAAAAACAAATCAATCATTATCTAATATATTTTTAAATGTGTCATAAAATTATAAATATATTCTTATATTGATATCTTTTATAATTTAATACGATATTTTTACATTTATATTATATATTTTTATTTTACTTGCTTAATGGATTTTTTATATATTATTTTATATTCAAATATCATTTAAATGATAAGAATTCTTAAATTTTAGTAATAGTTATATAAAAATTTGCATTATAATATTCTTTGTACACTTATAGAAAATTTGACTATACAATTAATTTTACTTAATTATAAAATATTAAAATGACATAATCATAACTAAAAATATTGTATCTATTTTTATTATACCAATTTAGATCTATGTTAACTTTGAGAAATTAGAGGGATCAAATCTCTTGAGGTGTAAATCTTTATTCAAGTTTTACGTTCCAAATAAGGTTTTCAGCTGCATAAGTTTAAATCTAGAGTTACATTAGAAATAAGGTTTGCACCTGCATAAGTTTCATCCCTCTCAATACTTTTAAATCCAGAGTTAATCTGAATCTAGGTTAGTCATATATAATTTTATTTTTATTTTTTTATTTTATTTATTTTTATTTAACCGAGTCAAAATATTTACATTATCTATTTTATTTGTATTTGATAAAGTGAAAATATTTCAATAACATAACATGATAAGACCATACTAACCTAGAGTGCTTTTCAACACAAGGATATATAACTATTAACTTATCAATATTAAAAAACAATATATAATAACTATTTAACATATTCTACATTATTGAACTCTTTTAAATATAAGTTTAAATTCAAAAATAATTTTACATTTTTTAAAAATATATATAATTTTTTGATATATTATAAGGAATTTGAAATTGGTTGAGCCTTACTAGCACAATCATTTGAGAACAAGTTTTGTTGGTGAGATGTCTAGTGTTCAAATCCAAATCTCACCCGGCTATAAAGAGTGTTAGGGAAGAGACGTTTGTGTTTAGAAAAAATGAAATTCATTCTCTTTTATAATTGTCATATAATTTTATATTGATATATTTAAATGATATAACCACAACTCAAAATTTATTGGTATCTATTTTTATTATATAACATATAAATATTACATGATGAATATACAAATATTAACTAATCAATATCATAAATTAATAAAATAGATGCTCTTACATTATTGAACTTTTAAAATTTAAATTATAATTCAAGATTGAAAATCACTTTTCAAAATATTATTATATATTTTCAAATACATTATTTAAAAGTTGAAATTTATTCTCTTCTCGAGCTGTTATATAATTGTATATTTTTATATCAAAATAATATAATCACAACACAAAATTTATTTGTCTATTTTTTATTATATAACATATAAATATTAATTGTTATATAATTTTACATTCATGTATTAAAATATTACAATCACAACTCAAAAATTATTGTTGTTTTTATTATATAACATATAAATATTAACCAATCAATATTAGAAACCAATCAAAAGTAATTTGACATGCTTTAATGCTTTACATTATTAAACATTTTAAAATTAAAAATTTAGAAAAAACGATTGAGAATATTATAAATTCTTTAATTTATTATCAATAATTTGAAAATTATTCTCTTTTGTGATGATGATGATGGTGGTTAATGTCCACTGAGACCAAATTGGTCTATCAGACCTATAATTTTCTTAGTTCTTAATTGTTTGGCTCCTCAACATTCTTGGTGAGATTGGCGTTGTAGCTTTCTTTTTTTCTTCTACGGTCTTCCAACTTCCTTTATCTTGCATATCCTTCATCTCTTCTGATTCTTGGGACATTGGTGTCTTAGCTTCGCGATTTGTTGTCTTCGTCCTTTTGAAGATAGTCGGAGAAGAAGTTTGGTCTCAGAGATCTGCTTTGATGCTTGAGGGGTTGTCAAGTTCACTTTTTTGTTGTTGGGCGGGGATTTCCCTATGCTTGTCTTGAAAGTTGTTTCTTTCTTGCCCGATTTCTTGTGATTTAGAGTTTACTGGAGAGTATTCTTCCTTGATGACAGTGTAATGTTATTTTTGTGCTCCCTCCCACAATGTACATTTGTGGTGGTTCTTTCTAGCATAATTTTTCTAGGAGGCTTTTAGGCAAATTTTCACTAGATGGTCTGTCTCAAAGCGAGATCAACATCTGAAGAGGACACTTTCATAATTGATTTTCTGGTTCCACACAATCTTTACTTCTTAGGTTTATTTCAACTAGGAATCCGTTGCTGAAGTCCATTTCCACACATATACGTGCATAGGTGGTTCTGGCATATTCCTCTATTTCTGGACACCTGCACTAAAATTTCCCAATTGGATTTCCAATGGCTTTCAGCGAGAAGAAATTCCAGAGATGCAAGGGTACGTTGGGCAATCTCACCCAAACTTCTGTTGAGGTTATGACTGTTTTTGAGGGATCGAATGATGGGTTCCATCACTTCATGAATAGGGCTGAGTTTTCCCAAAACCAAGGGCCAGAATCTAGAATATATTGTCTGCTTCCGGGGTTTTCAAAATCCACTATAAAGAAACCCCTATCAAAGGAATAGATATTAATTTGATCAGAAATGACAAGTTTCCACACCTCCGAGATCCAACTGTGGAGAGCTATCAGCCGTGGCCAAAAACCATTGAACCGATAGATTAGGGCACTTTCAGAAAACTTCATAGCCTCATGGAGTGAGGCCTAGACCACCTGGAAAGTGGGAATTGGCACTTCACTAAAGATATGGGCAAGATCTTGCCCCCTAGAGGTGGATGGAGCTGAGTCAGCCACTATCTTCGTGAAGCTGGGAGCCATCTGGAATCAGAGTCAAAGTGTTTCTTACAATGTTGTCCCTATTTAATGAAGTCCATGAAGTCCACATCGCCAAGCAGAGAGCTCTGGAGATCGTGGTGAGACTCGTTAATAGTTCCAATAATAATATTGATGCCAAGCATCCCAGGGTGGAAGACTTCGGCGAAGATCGTCACGTTATATAATTTTACATTTATATTTAACTTTTAATTTGACATTAATAAATTATTTATGAAAAACTATTTGTATTATAATATATCTTTTATATATCATAAATTTAAAAAATTATATTTAATATTATCGTATTGATGTGGAATATTACCACACATTAGGGTGTATTATTAAGACATTTTGTGATGTATTTGTTTGAAATTTCATGGGAAAAAATCTTTCCATATTAAAAATTGATGCGGCCTAAGCCATATATAATCTCAACTTAAATATTTATAAATCTAGACTTCTCAAACCAAAAATTAACCCTATATTTATCTCAAAACCTAGTCAACTTAACAAACATACAAAATTATAATTTTTAATAAAAAATTTCAATATAAATTTATTATATATTTTCTAAAATAATTAAATTTTTTACCAATATTTAATTTTCATTTCACTTTTACGTTTTTTTTTAATTTCTTTTTCACTTTACGTTTACCCTAAAATTGGAAAAACATATTTTATTAATTAAACACTATATTTTCCCTTTTTTAATATTATCCTTAAATCACTTTTCTGAAGTGCTTTTCATTAGAAAGAAAAGCACATTTTAAATAAATATAACATTTTACAAATAGATTACTATAAATTCTTCTTTTAAATATTTAGATAGGAAATGTTAACCCAATGATTAATATATTATATTATTTTAAAATATAATATCTATGACAAAAAATAAAATATGTTATTTATAAGTTTAAATCAAAGTTTTATATTACATATAAATATTAAAATTTTCAAAATTATTAATTTTTTTTAGCACCATCTGGATATTTATCCCAAAAAAATTCAAAGAACTCACAACTTGCTTTCTTATAAATATGCAATTCGTTGTTTTACATGTTTCTAAATATTTTCATTCGAAGATCTTTCGACTTATCTCTCGTAAATGTGTAGCTTCACCTTTCTTAAACCGTTTGATCTTAGTTAACATTTAAAAAGGTTTTATTTTTCTTAGAGATGGACGACCTACTCCAAAGATTTATGTTAGGTAATGATAAAGAGATCAAATTTTACAAATGATATATTTTTATTTAATTTTACGGCGATTGGTTAATTTTTTTATCAAAAAGTTTATTAATAAATATTATAAGATATTTTTTAGTTTTATTCAGAGCTTTCTATTTAAATTTTAAATTAAGTATTAATAAATGGTAGGGATTTAATATTTATAAAAATTTTGGAATATTTTTTATTAGTAATATATTAAAAATTGAAATTTATATAAAAAGTAGTTATAATATTGAAATTAAAATGTGGAGATTTATTTTTACATAAAATTTTATTTGGAAACATGAAACTATTATCATACGTAATTAGAATTAGGAATCTAAATTTAGATATAAGAGTTTTTGTTATTTTTTTTTTATTATGTTGGGTATAAGTGAGGTTACATCATAATACATCATAATCATGTTCAAGAATAACACTTGAATATGGTGAGGAATTGAACATGTCACTTAATATCTAAGAGTGTTTTAACAAGGCAACGATCATTGTCTATGAAATACCATGGATGATTGTCATGTCTCCATTTTCAAGCATTCTATTATTACCATAATAAGTATAAAAAAATTGGAAGTTACCATTACCCTCACTAAATTATAGTTACGCATTACATTTACTATGGTAAAACTCTAATAGTCATTTCAATATTCTATACAATGAATTATACTGTACAACTAGGTTAATGATATTTGTATCACTGTTAATGATATCTATATCACTGTGAGTCCTTTTTCATTCTCATTAAATTAATGTTTATACCAAATTTGGACACATCATCTCCCGCCTTGAGCTTACCATACTCTGATTTTTTCAGAAATTAAACTCCCTTGCTATGCCTCTTTAATGAGCATTGCAGGCTCATCAGAGCTTCTTGGGATCCTGCGCTGCATCGATGGTTATAGTTATAGGGTCTCGATCCCACAGTTGGGCATCCTCCAGAAGGCTATTCAGTCTCTCTACCTGGGTTTCACAGCTCATTTTGCTACCTCCTTCCTTGTTCCATGCACGGCTCTCCTTTCCCTCTAGCGGAAGGTGCGACCTGCAACCTTTGCTCGTGCTACTATTTGCATGTCTGAGAATTAGGACCGCGGGGTTCTTGATCGTGAAAAGCGTGGAACTCATCCAGCTACCCAGGGGAGAAATCCTCCACTGCATTTTTCCGCAACGTATTTCTTTATAGTTTACATGGTTGGTTTGATGATTACATTCTTGACCTTACAAACTTTGCAGGTGTGATGAAGGCAGAACCGCGGTTTACAAGCTACTCATCATGATAATACAACCCTTGTTCCTAGCTTGGGTAATTGAGGGCTTTCGGGTAAGCACAGATTGGTTCCCTACCTGAGCTTTTGATTGAAAAGTAAAATCTCTCGGTTTTTCAGTTTAAGGGTTTAGTTTCGTCCCTTCCAGGGGAGCTAGCTTAGGTTTATTGTTTTGTTCTGGAACTTAGTTGGGCTCTCTAAGTCGAGCTATACACCAGTACTCTTGTATTTTCCTGGTGGAGATTTCCTCTGTCAATTAAGTTGTATCTATATAAAAATTTTGAGTCTGTAAATGAATATTGTTCGGCTCAGGACCTGTATATAAGGTTGTGTTGTAAGTCAGTTCCATTTTACACTCTATAATAAGGAAAATAAAGGTCGTTTAGATTTTCCTTGATGTCGATTCAATGCGCTTTTAATTTCCCTTAAATGTGTTTATGTAATAGTTATTTTTCCTCTTATGGCTAGAAATTTCATATGCTCTTGCCGGATGTGTTAACAGTATTGTTGTTCTTCTATTTTTTCTGTATAGCTTTCATAAGAAATGATTATTCTAGGTGTATAAGTTTCCCTATTGAAATTGCTTGTTTAATTCTATAGTAGCAGTTAAGGTCTTGAGTGTGGGTTCTGCTATATCTTCGCGGATTTGTTTTAGGTTAACAGGGTTTCTCTGCTACAATGATGGTTCTCGAATATTTTCAAGAATCTGAGGCACGAAGTTAACTCTGTTTTTACCTGTTAATTTAAGGTCTCATAATCCTATGTTTAGGTTGTTGTTCAGGGTCCTAAGCAACTAAATTTAATATTTCTGCCTATAAAAATGTTGCCTATCGTGACAACAGAAGTAGACCCTGTCATGGCTCTCGATATCTCGTTTTTTTTCCTATTTCTGGTTCGAGCTTGCTGACAGCTACATTCATGTATTAGTGTTATTTGTACACTAGCAACTTTAGTAGTTTCTCCCGGTTCTTAGTTTGCTTGGTTTTAACTCTCACAGGTGCAGAATTTACATGTGTTATTGATTTCATACCGATTCTTATGTTACATAGAGTCCTTAAGTTAAGCTCATACATCTCTCATATTACATAGAATTCTTATGTTAAGCATTATACTTATACTTATTCTGCACAGAATTCTTATAAGTCTTTAAGCAGTTTGTACATACCTCACCACTAATCGTTTAACAACACATAACTGCTTACATAATCACTAAAGCTATAGTCTGTCAAGGCTAACCTATTCTTGTCAGTTAGTCTTTCTCTACCATTTTTCTCACAATAAAATTTAATCTGTGTTACACAATTAATTATTTTGTTTTTCTACAGTATTGAATTTCAATATAATGGTATCCATTCCACATGAATTATAAACCCTATTGACACTATGTTTCAGACACATATAAATTGAGAGCTCGCTCTCTCTACAACACCCACAATTACTCAAAGCACAATAGTATCTATCACAGAATAGTTGTCGTAAGTACTACTTACCTGTGTTTTCCTAAGCGGTAGCTTCCAATGATCACAGTCACCTTTTCATTCTCTGCTTGTCTTCCTCCTGACCATGGGATTTGTCTTCAAGACCAAATCTCGCCCCAAGCTTTCCTGCAAGACTACCGTCTTCAGCAATTTTTTCGCACTTAGTGCCAATGCCATATGGTCCTTACCAGGCATAGCATTCCCCTTTCTCCACCATCTTTCCCTACAACACGGTTTTTCCTCCCCCCATCCCCTTTTCCTTGGGGTGTTTTCTAGTTAGGGGAGGTAGTTAGGGTTTTCTTTTTTACTGGAAACTACCTCTTTCTAACTTCTTTATGAGAAGTTACAAATATATTATTACTCAATCATTTTCTAACTTCAGAAATTAACAATAGTATTAATCCAAATAGAAAATAACAATATTATCCCGTTTGTTTTCTTACAGTGGTAAATAAAATATTTACAGCTTTTCTGGGGACATTACATCTTCCCCCCCTGAAATCAAACATCGTCCCAATGTTTTCCAACCTTAAACAGCTTTGGATAATCTTCTTTCATGAGTTGTTCATCCTCCCAAATGGCCTCATCTAGCCCAAAGTTCTTCCATTGCACTTTAACCTAGGTGATGGCTCATTTCCGCACCATTAATTCTCTCTATTCGAGTATACTCAACGGCTCAACCAAGAATTCTCCTTCCGATTCAACCTAAAACAACAACATTAAAGTCAGTTTTTCCTTTAACATTTCAATTAATTGGCCTACTTAAGATTCTTCTTTACCTATACATCTTTCCAACTGACTATGTGCTTAGGATCATAAACGTATTTTTTTAATACAGACACATGGAACACATTGTGGACCCAAATATGGCTTGGTAGGGTGAGTTGGTATGCCACTGGCCCAACCCTTGTCAAGATTTGAAATGGTACACAAAACCGAGGTGCCAGCTTGGTGCGCCCACTCCATTGTAATGTACTCCTTTTTGCTCGAATCCTTACATACACATGATCCCCTACTTGATACTCTTTAAAATTCCTCTTCTTATCAGTGAAACTCTTTTGCGTATCTTAGGCGCCTTCAAATTGGATCGTACCTTCTTGACCATTTCCTCCATCTCTTTTAACATTTCGAGACCCAGCATTAACTTGTCCTCTGGTCCCCCCT